>RJWT010001115.1:0-52012 GCA_004365215.1 Cuniculus paca
CATAACCCATTGGTTGTTTAGGAGAGTGTTTTTTAATTTCTATATGTTCATGAGGTTCTTGTGGGTTTTTTGTCATTAATTGCCAATTTTATTGCACTATGATCACATAATATGCATGGGATTATTTCAATTCCTTTGCATTTACTTAAGCATGTTCTTTGGGCTAGTATATGATCTATTTTAGAGAATGACCCATGTGCAGTTGAGAAGAATGTGTATTCTGATGTTGGATGGAACACTTGGTACACATCTACTAGGTCCATTTGTTCACAAGTTTGATTCAGTTTTGTTATTTCTTTGCTGACTTTTTGTTTGGTTGATCTGTCTCTTTGTGACAAGGGGGTGTTAAGGTCCCCCATTATAACTGTATTATTGCTTATTTTATTTTTCATGTCTATTAAGATTTGCCTTACATAGTTGGGTGCTCCCATATTTGGCACATATATATATTTATGTTTGGAATGTCTTCCTTTTCACATTTTCCCCTAACAAGTATGTAGTGACCTTCTTTATCTCTTTTGATCATTCTTCATTTGAAGTTTGCATTGTCTGCAAACAGAATAGCTACCCCTACTTTTTTCCAGATTCCTGTTGCATGGAGTACTGTTTTTCATCCTTTGACTTTTAGACTTTGAATTTCCTTTTGAGTGAAATGTGATTCCTATACACAGCATATTGTTGGATTTTGTTTCTTAATCCATGCTGCCAGTCTCTCTCTTTTTATTGGTGAGTTGAGGCCATTTACATTGATGGATATAGCTGATAAATACTGACTTACCCGTCATGTTATCTTTCTGTGGTTGGTTTTCTACTTTTCCTGTTTGTTTGCCCTGCTTAGTGGTTTCATTCTGCTGTTGTTCTTGGAATTGTAGTTACCTTTGTCTCTTTCTAGAGTATCTTTAAGTACTCTTTGTAGTGTTGGACTGGTGGTCATGAATTTCTTTAGTTGTTGTTATGGTTGATACAGTTTAGAAGTTTAACTGAGAGGCTCAGCAGGGAGTCAGGGCTCTTACTTTGTAAATATCCTCATCCTGTGCAAAGAAGGGTAGACATTTTGTGAGTGACACACCTACCATGAAGGTGGGGAGATGGCTGGTGTACAATATAAGGGAGGAGAAGAGGCTTGTGCTCTTGCCTTCTTTTGCTCTGGCTGCTGCCTTGAAGTGCTGTCCCTGTGCCATGCCACCCTGCCTTGGAGCCAGCTGATTATGGACTGAAATCTCCAGGAACTGTGAGCTAGATAAACCTTTCCTTGCTTCACATTGGATGTCCGGTGTTTTATCCCTGAAGTATCTTATTTCTCCATCAATTTTCAAAGATAGTTTTGCAGAGTACATCAGTCTGGACTAAAAGTTGTTTTCTTTCAGGACTTGAAGTACTTCACTCCAAGCTCTTCCTGACTTGAAGCTTTGTGTTGAGAAGTCTGCCATGATTTTGATAGGCTATCCTTCATAAGTGATCTGTTTCTTTGTCTGACAGCTTTTAATATTCTTTTCTTGTGCTGAATTTCTGATATCTTAATTATTACATGTCTGGGTGAGGTTTTACTTTGATTATGGCTAATTGAGGTTCTATATGCCTCACTTATCTCTATATCAGATTCTTTTTCCATGTTCGGAAAATTTTCTGCTATTATTTCTGTAAATAGTCTTCATATGTCATTTGTATTGATTCCTGCTTTCTCATTGACACTTATCAGCCTTATATGGGTTTTCATTGCATTACCTTGAAGCTGTTGAATTGTTGTTTCCTGAATCCTTATTTTTAAGAGATCTTTTCTTTCATGATCATAAGCTTCTATCCTGTCGTCAAGGTCTGAGAGTCTGTCTTCAGCTTCATTGAAGCAGTTTTGCCAGCTTTCAATGGAATTTGTAATTTCCTAAATATCCCTTTAAATCTGTTTCATACATTCTAATTCTGTCTTATATTGTTCATTCAAGGTTGCCATCATTTTCTTACATTCCTCTATTTTTTTATCTAGATCTTCTTTAGATACATTCAACATTTCTTTCAAAATTTTTGTCATTTTTTTTACCTGAGAGATTATTTATGATATGATTTCATCTATAGCTTCATGGAGTTGTTTCTCTACTTCAGTTGCTATCATTTCAGAAAGTTCAGTTGTGTGATTTCCACTCTCTTGCATTTTAATGTCCCTGTGGTTTGTTCTTGGTGGGCTGCAGAACTGAGCCTGCATCTTGCCTTTTCATTTTGTCATTTTCCTCTGGGACCCATGTGGCTGGGTGGGCACCCTCCTGATGGATTCTACTAGTATGCTATGCTGAGCAGAGCTTCAATCCTCCAATATCCCCATGGCTAGCTGGGCCACACAGCCAAATTATGGTGCCAGAGCCTTGTGCTCTGTGACCTGTGAGGTACCCTGGGCATTCCCCTGATGGATTGTGTTGGGTTGCACTGAGACACTGGACTAGGCAGAACTCAGATCCTCTGTGCAGATAGCAGGGATGTAGACCCAGAGTGTGGTGCCAGGGCCTTGCACCTGGCTGGGTGAAGCTCAGAATCCCCAGGACCCAGGCTGCTAGCAGGTATGTACCCCCAGAGTGTTTTACTGAGTCCAAGAACTGGGTGGAATCGAGAACCTCTAAGACCCAGGTGGCTAGCCTGGACATACCCCTGGAGTGTGGTGCTGCCAGGGCCTTGTGCATGGCTGCAAGGAGTTCAGCACCTCTGGACTATGTGGCTAGCCTGAGCACACCTCCAGTATATGGTGCCAGAGCCTTGCTCCTGGCTGGGTGGAGTTCCAAATCTGCAGGACCTATGTGACTGGCTGGGATGCACCCCTGAACTATGGCACTGAGGTCTTGTGCTGTGATGGGTGGAGCTCAAATTCTCCAGGGCCTGCTAGTTACTCCCTGAAGAGTGTCTCTGGGGTTCTGGGCTGGGCTGGACTCAGTACCTTTGCATGGGGGCCTTGTGCCTGACTGGCTGGAGTTGTGAGCCTGGGATGCACCCCTGAATTGTGATCTTGTGCTCTGATGAGTGGAACTCAAACTCTCTAGGACTTGCTGGTCACTCCCTCATGGGCAACTCTGGAGTTCAGGGCTGTGCTGGGCTCAGTACCTTTGTGTCCTGTGAGGCTGCACAGGTCTTCCCCTGATAGATTGTGCTGGGATGCTGGGCTGGGCAGAACTCGGATCCTTCATGCAGCTAGCATGGACACACCCCTGGAGTGTTGCATGGGACCTTGCACAAGACTGAGTGGAGTTCAGAACCTCCAGGACCCAGGCAGCTAGTCTAGATGTGCCCCCAGAGTATGTTGCTGCCAGAGGCCTTGAGCCAGGCTGCAATGAGTTCAGAGCCTCTAGACCATGTGACCTCCATCTGTATTCTTGTTACCTCCAGGAAGATATAAGTAGAGAGAGATTGATAATCTCAAAGGACAATTAAAGGATAAGGAGCCAACACTTGATGGTTTTGAAATTTCCCAGTATCCACAGATAACAAAACATGATTTGAAAATAAAGCTGAGGGTATCATTTAAAATATTTTTAAGGCCTCAGAAAATCAAAGATGGTATCTCAGAAGACTATATGGCCAGACAAAGAAGTACTATAAAGAAACTGTGGATATGTAAATCTTCTAAATAAAATAGAGCTTTTAGAAAAATAAAGGGCATTGTTCTCAGAAATCTAAGCAAATGGTATAGTGAAGGTTTGCATTAAATATGTGTGAGTATGGTTTTAAATTCATTTGGATTTTTTTTTTGATAATGGAATAGATGCCCAAAATGATTCACAAGAAGTCTGCAACATCTTTAAATGAACTGTAAATGCATGAACACTCAGTTTGGACTAAAATAGAGTTCAAAAAAATACTTATGTATTCCTGTTATGTTTTGTGTTTAGATGTCCCCCCAAAGCCTCACACAGTAATGTGGGTGAGTTTCTAGACTTTGGGGTTGATCCATACTCCAATGCTGTGATTATGGATATGAGTACCACAACCACCCTTGGGCAAGTAGTCTCCATGCATTATAAGGGACAGAAAGAGGCTTGCTTTTCTACTACCTTCTTGTCACTTTTGCTATCTTCTGGCTGCCAGGAACTGTTGCCCTCTGCCATGTGCCAACTGAGCATAGATTGAAACTTCCACAAATTATGAGCTAAATAAACCTTACCTTTCTTCATTTTGAATGTCAGGTATTTTTGTCTCAGCAATGAGAGAAAAATAACTGAGATAGAATTTGTTACCAGGAAAATGGGGTTGTTACTGTGACTGTACCTGACTGGGGGGTTGATGAGCCTTTGGGAATGGCTTGTGGGAAGAGTTTGGAAAGGTTAAGAAATGTCATCTGAAAGGGTAGAGCTGGAATGCCTTCAGCTGTTCTGTATCAGAGAATCTGGTCAGAGCTCAGAAGACCAAAAGGTTCATAGAAATTCTGCCAGTAAAGACCAGACTCAGGAGGTTTTTTCTGGGAAGAAGGACCACATTGGTTGTTGGACTCCAGACAATGTGTGTTATGGTTTGTCAAAAAGTTTGTCTGCATTTTGCTTGTGTCCAGAGATTTTTGTCTAAGACTAGGATTAAAGGAGGTGGACTAACTAAACTGGCAGAAAAAATTTCAAGGCAGTTGAATGTTGATGCAGTGGCATGACTATGGTTGGGAACTTTTAACCAGATATATGTTGAGAATCAATAGCAAAGAGACCAGCAGAATGATTTAAAATATTGTGAGTTTGGCCAGAAAGGAAGTTCCAGTAAGGCTGTGGGCTGCAAAGATAGAACTGAGGAGATGTCAACTGCTGAGAAGGAACAGGACAATAGAAAGGATGGCCTGAAGGCATCAAAAGAAACTTCAAGTTTCCACCTTTCGCAGCCTCAAAACTGCAGAAGTGAAAGGCATTGCTTTGAGGAGAAAGTCACAGAGCACTGTGTTCCAGAATGGCAGCAACCAAACTATGTTCCAGAATGGTGGTGGTAGCCATACCAGGTTCCAAAATGGTGGTGATCACACATGGTTTCAAAATAATGGTGGCTACACCAGGTTCCACATTGGCAGTGGCCAAGAGAATTTGTTCCTTGGAATTGAATCCAGAGTGCCTAGTGATCTAGGCATTCAACCCCTACAGTCAAGAGGAAAGAAAGTCTGGATACTGCTCTAGCTGGCAGCAGACCTTGGCATCATCCACATGGTGCTGGTTTTAGGTGCATACAGAGTGAAAAGGTTCTGAGGTTAAAAAGGGTTCCACCAAGTTTTCAGAAGTGTCCCTGAGTGGGCAATGTGTGAAACTGTTAGGATGAAACCAAAAGTGCAGTGGAGAACCCAGCAGTTTGGAAAAGCCAGCAACATAGATCATCTAAGGAAAGCTGCAAGGATTGAGCAGAGTGGGCCTAACAGAGAAACAAGGGAGCTACAACCACTGGAAATGTCATAGGGGTGGAGTCACACAAGACTTTTGAAACTCACAATTTGCCACAGATTGCTTCTGGAGCTCCATATGGAACTTCAGGACTTAGTGTTTGCCCTGATGGATTTTGGACTTGCTTTTGTCCCTATCCTTTGTATCCCTGTTTGTTCCATTTGGAATGTTAATGTTTATCTTGTACCATTGAATGTTGAAAGTGTTTCATTTTTCATTTTCAAATGGGCTCATAGCTAAGAGTTTGCCTTAGATCTCAGAGGAGACTTGGGACTTGGACTTTTTAGCAATGTTGAAACTGTTAGGACTTTGCAACTCTTGTAGATGGACTAAATGTCTTTTCCATAAGGGATGTGCATGAATTTTTGAGAAGCCAGGGGCAGAATATTATGGTCTGGGTTTAGATGTCCCCCCAAAGCCTTGTGTAGTCATGCAGCTGGGCTTCTAGAATTTGTGATTGATTTATTGTCCAAAGCTGGGATTATGGGAATGCATGCTACACTCTAGGGTTGGTAGCAAACATACAATACAAGGAGCAGAGAGTCTTCTCTGCACACTGTTCCCATTTTGCTCTTACTTTTTTGCTGTATTCTGACTCCATGAACTGCTGCCCTCTGCCACGTGCCACTATGCCTTAGAGCCAGCTGTTTATGAACTGAAACCTCCACAAACTGTGAGCCAAATAGACCTTTCCTTTCTTCATTTTGGGACTGGGTATTTTCTCTCAGCAACAAGAGAAAAGAAACCAAGACAACTCCAAATTCTATTGATGAGAATCAGGCTGAGAAAGCTACTCAGCTACCAAAACCCTATGCCTTCCATGAAACAGGAAGGCATATAAATCACTTTCTCATTGCTGGGCCAAAATTACCCAACATTCACAAATTTATTTTGGCATATGATTTTTGGGAAGTTAGTCCATAATCAGCTGGTTCCAAGGCAAGAAAGGCAGGGTGGAAGGTCTGCCAGAGGAAAGCACCTCACATCATGGCAGGAAGGAAGCAGAGAGAGAAAGAAGGAGCCAGGAAGTGAGATATACCTTTCCACATCATCCCACCAGTGGCATGCCTCTAACCAGGGTCAACCTCCTAAAAACACACTCTGATGTGAACACATTAGTGAATGAATTCACTGATGAGTATAATGCCCCAGTAAACTCAACACTTCCTTAAAGCCGTATCTCTGAGTACATGAGAAGTTTGGGGAATATACTAGTTCTAAACTACAACATAATGTTTACTGAGAGGTGTCTTTCAGACCATTCAAGGAAACAGTAATGTTTGGATAGTGATAGAAATTATCCCTATATTGCATTCATTATTATATCAAAATAAATCATCCCTTTATTTTCACAGGTCAAGAAAAAAAATGCATGTGAGTGGTTGTACCTGAGGGAATCATACCTGAGGGTATTCATCTTCATATGGACCTTGTTTAGGGTTGAGATGCTAGAATTTGAACTGATGGTTTGGTAGAATGATCATTTTAGGGAGGATTGGAGGGAAAAAACAGTAAGAAAATATACACACACACATTGTATATGAGGAAGAGATGAATTATTGCATGCAATGATTTTCTCAAAGTTTTGCCTTTTAATAATCACATCAGTGTATTTCCTGTCTCTTGATCTTGGGAGAAATCACTTAACATTCTAAGGTTCCATTGTCTTTTTTGAAAATTGGGGAAATTATGTCTCTTTCATTGAGTTTTGGAAGTAAACTTATTGCTTATAAAACTATTAAACCATAAAATATACTCTATATTGTTCCTTCCAACTGCTGAAATAATTATTTTTAAAAGAATAAAAGTTCATTCTAAAGGGTAGAGTAATTAAGATAAGAGAAGAGACATAAAAACTGGCTTTGGGAGTTGGGTGGCAAAATGATGTGTCTCAGAGAAGGAAGAGCTTGTGAGATAAGCAGAATTTAAGAAATGGTTGAAGCTGTGATTGTGAAGGTTCATATAGTACATAAATATGAGACTCAAGGCACAATAAAATGTTGGTCAGAGTGAGCCTTTCATTTTATTAATTGTATAATTTGTGTTGCCCTAAGGAAAAATGCAGTTGGAAGAAATTTTTGGAGTTCAAAAATAAAAGACTGAGAAAGAAATCTTTGTTGTTGATGTTTAAATATAGCCACGTACTGTATTATCCCTAAGGAAAACAAGAACATTTAACACTATGTCCCTCAAATACCCCTTTTGCATTCCTAAGACTCTTGCAGAATCAAAAAGACAATCTAAGTGTGCCAAGAGTTGACCATTTGGGTAAGTGTTTTCTAAAGGACACAGTGTTGTGTTACAGATATAAAATGTCCCCAATGTCTGATATGTTCAAAGGTGTGGATTTTGGCAGATGATTGGATCATGGGGCTGCAATACTCATCAGTAGATGAATCCATTGAGTTCATAGCTGAATGTACTACCAGGAGGTACGACCCAGCAAGAAGAGTCAGGTCACTGGGGGTGTGATCTTTAAGGGTACAGTTTTATCCTTGACTCCTCCCTTCTGTCTCTACTGCTTTTTTCTGGCTCCCACAAGTTGAGAAGCTTTCCCCCTCTAGATACTTTCCCATATCATCTCTAATTTAGAGTAAAATCCTAAGGACTTCAGTAGGCAAATTAACATCATGCAAGAATAAGCTACTCTAAAAAGAATTGCATACATTTCAAGTTATATATGTTAGATGGTTGAAGAAAGCAAGTGCTAAGGAAATAACCTGTGCACACAAATTTAATAAGTAATCAGAATGAAACTGATCACGAAGTCCTGCACTTGGCAGAGGTTCTGGTGCATGGGAGAGACTAATAAATACACACTGAAAATGAGACCTCAGAATCTGAAAACAGAATGGAACTAAATAGAATCCTATAGCAGCTGATTCATTTGAAAGATGAAGAAATTGTGAATTTTTTTTCTCCATTGAGAGATTTAGAAAGGTAATTATTACAAAACCTAGACTCTGGAGTGGCTCGGCCACTTAACTCAATGTACTTGAACAAATAATTTAAATCTATGAGCCTCACTCTTTTGAGCAGTCACAAATGACTGCTTTAAGTTCTAACATGCATGTGAACTGATGAACACAATGCCAGATCCACAGAGAATTTTCCATAAATGAGAGTCATTATTAATACACAAACTTCCTAACAGAGTAGAGAAAAGGATTTATGTTTCTTTCATCCAACACTATTTTTAAATCTAATTTTAAAATTCTAATTGAGAGGTTATTTGTTGACCTTTTTATGCATGGTATGTGTTAATTTATGTATGTTATTCTTAATACGGTGCCTGAATATCAATGTTCCCTATGATCTCTTTTTGTCAAAATTAGTCTATAACATTAAATGGCACTACAACGAGCTCATTTTTTTCCAGTAATATTCGTCCTATTATAATTTCTGAACATTCCAATTCATCAATGTTAAAGATAATTTCCTCCCCTCATAAAATATTAATTCTTTTTTGTGTGACTAAGAATTGTCTTCAAGCAACTTCTTCCTGTCATTAATTAAAATAATGAGTAGTGTAACATTAAATGTGCAACTTTCTGACAAGCACTCAAGTGTTTGCTGAGAAGTCCCTTTCTACCAAAAACATCTGGAAAATAATATGGTAAATTAAAAAGCTGATACTTTGATATACTACAGGGTAATCCCCAAGTCTAGGTAGGCAAGGTGCCAAATTGGCAAAGCTCTTGTTTCTGGCACAGTGCCCTGGCTTCCTCATTTTTATTTTCTAGATGTGCTGTATGAGGATTTTACTCAGCCACTCTCTATTTTCACTGTATTACTTATCAGACAATAAAATGACAACAAACACATTCCAACACAGGTTAGCTTTTCTGCTTGTGACAGACAGTGTCTCACACGGACACAGCTATCATAAATATTTTAGGTACTCCGATAGACTTGGGAACAGCTGTAGTTAGTAAAAATAGTTGCATGACTCCTGCCCCAGCAGTAAAAGTAAATTGCTCCTTCTCATTGGTTTTATGTCCTCTGCTAGATGCATTTTAATGGGTATTCAGGTCGCCTTCCAAGAAGCTATAGTCTTTTCCTTACTTTTTCCCCTCTCTCAACTTTATGCTTTCAGAGTGTTGAATAGTACAGTAACAGTTTAAAGCTTTAAAACCCAGTCATCCAACACTTTGTGAAATGAGTTAGTTGATTTGTCCAAGACTTTGCTGTACTGATTACAACCCCTCACAGCCATATGATGTTTTATAGTTTGTAAAAGACTGTCATATTCTGATGCCTTTGATATTCAGTTGTACACAAACAAGGATTAACTACCCCACTTTTCTATTAAGAAAACTAAAGCTCAGCATGTTAAGTGATTCCTCTCAAAAATCAAGAGACAGGAAATATGCAGCTGTGCTTTTTAAAATGTAAAGCTTGCATTAAGATAATCGTTCTTCATACAAGATATGCATAAGTGGGAAAACAAAGAAATGAACTACGATTCATATCCTTGCAACCCTGCGCCCAGAGAGCTTTCTATAGTGGCATTTTGTAGCACAAAATGCAGGCAGAAAGAAGGCAAATTATCTGCATCTGATAAAACTTTTGTATTATATTCAAATGTGTCTACCTATCCAGTTCCAGGTAAAACACCCTTGAAGATTTCTTTATTTTTATCAAATAAAAATAATTTTATGTCCCTTTACTCTCTCATGGTGCAGGTCATTTCCTATTTTGCAGTTTCACTTTTCTTTTTTGGCTGTGTTTTACTCATTCTAGATCAGAAACTTCTTGAGAATACTTGATTAATTTGTCTCAGGTGTTTTTCAAGTACCTTTCTGTGTGCCTAGAATACAGAAGATATTCATTAAGTATTTGGCAACAAATGTATTAGTTTATTCTTATTTCCCCAGATGTGATCCAGGCAGCAGAAAGAGTATCATTCAACAGAGCTGGTGTTCCTATGTAATGATCTGTCCTTTCCATCATGACATTTAGGAGAAGGTGGAAACCTGCCACAGAATGAATCCATCTAGGAAAGCAGAAATAGTAAGCACATTCTTAACCATAGTATTTCTAACTTGTACACCAGATAAGATATGGAAAAAAACGGTTAGTAATTTTTTCTTACATTTGCTTAGTATTATATTCATTAATAACAGGAATAGGTGGTTGTCTGTCATCATTACTGAGGTTACCTTTTGGAATTTGTGTGTACTTTACCTGAAACTGCAAATCAATTGCACTGCCACCATGATAGGCAGCTCCCTCGACTCCCACTACTACAACTCAAATTACTTTTCACTTTTTTCTCAATGACCTAGTATAAGAATACAATGATAACACAGGTATGTTATATTCACTTATTTTCTCTCACTGTACTGTGTTAAGAGCTTCATATGCATGACATCATTTCAATTTTAGCAATTATGAGGTCTGAATTCTTTCATATATTCATTTTGCACTCAGGATGCTGAGAGGTTAAGTCACTTGCTTAAGGCGAGAGCTAGTAAACACTGTAGCGAGGATTTACCCACAAGCAGCCTGACTGCAAACCCTTTTTCACTGCACTCTGCTACATAAAGTTCAAGCTCAATCCATTAGCTTAATCTGTTTGCTTTAATTCACTGCTCCTTCTGCATAACAATCAGGTTGAAAAGTTGTCCTTTTCTTGTCAATGAAACACCTGAACTCACTCATGCTTGGCATAAAGCCACCCGTGATCTGTTATTCTTCGTCCTCCATGTCTAGTTGCCAAGGTCTTTTTCTCAACAGTTCTGAATTAAAGAAGAGACTATACCTCATGACCATCACAACTTAGTCAATCCTGAAAATGCAACACTTAAGATTAACCTACAGTAGGGCAAAATCACCTAACATAAGGTCTACTTAGTCACTTACTAGTCCAATTATTGAAATACAGGATGACCAAAAGTTGCATGTTTTTGTTAATTTTTATAAGATAATATAACAGGAAATACATAAATAACAATGTAACAAATTTATTCAATACGAGAGTTAACCGGTTGAAATGACACCTGCCCAAGTGACAGCCGGGACACTCAGTAAATAAACAAATGTGGTGCCTAAGTAATGCTCAAGGTAAACTGTTAAGTGGTTAATAATATGTTAAATATGTCATGTAATTTACTAAATAGGGCTCTTAAAGTAAAAAAAAATCATTGTATCAGCATACTTTCACACCATTGTTAAACCAAAAACCATCAGTTGAATCACTGTAAATCAGCTACTGTCTATAGGGACCTTAACTGATCCCATTCAGTATTGGCCTGTGTAAAGGTAAAAGTCAAATGGAACTTTCATTGAATGTAATCTGGCATTGAGGAGCAGACATAGCCTTGGACAAGGTATTTTCCTTTGACTGAAAACAAAGAGGTTCGATTATAAGTGATCAACAACCAACACTAAAACTACATGTGGAGAACAATGATTTTGTCTGAAAGTGAAGTCAGGGAAGAACACTATGAGGTTCACATTAGCCTGAAAAGTCACTTCATATTCTTTTCTACCCAAGAAAAATCCTCTTTATCTTTAAAAATGGAGGGCAAACAGCACTGCCTTGGTGAATCCTTCTGTGAGTACTCATTATCCATGTTCTAGTATATGATGTTTTATGTCTCTATAGTAATATTTATCGCAACCCTCGCTAGGCTACAATCTCCATGAAGACGGGCTCTGTATCTCAAGTGTCATTTTCTCCCACACACCCGTCACAGCATCAGTTTGTAACAATTAGTAACTACTGGAGTAAAACCTCACCAACGAAGCAGTATTCAGGCCCTCTCTTGAGTGCTTTCCTCCTTTCTACCCAAGGGTTATGTTGGAAATTAAGTTATAGCTATGTATAACTAAAGAATATCTGCTGATGTTCTGCCCTGAGGTTTGCAACATTTATACATCGGAGGGGAAGTGAAATAAAATATCAAAGACAGTCATAGGAGGAATTACACAAAACTCAAAATTAGGAATACTAAGTTCCAACCCAGAAACGGCCATGCACAAATGGGAAATTTTAAGTGCATTAACTCTCTGTATGCTGTGATTTCCTAGAAAATGTGCATAGTTTAATCATAGAATGACTGAACTAAAAGGAAATTTATAGAACTCTTGATCTTTGTTCTATGGTAGCAGAGTTTCATTATGTTTGTGGTACTTTATAAGGAAAGAACATTTTAGGGAACAAAATTTTATATCTTTACAGTTGGAATAGAGAGACACGTATCTCACTCAGGGCAAAGAAAAAAAAACAGTAAAAGAGACAAATGCAAAAGAAAAATAAAATCAAAGCCTTTATAAGTTAGTTCCCATAAGCATAAATACATTTTTAAAAGAAAGATTACTCCATTATCCCTAAACTTATTCTTAAACTCATCCTCTGTTTTAAATGCTAAGTCCTAGAAACATCATCGAAGTCTTATCTTTTCATTTGCTTCTACCCAGTATGTGCAAATCTGTGGAAAGATGAATTAGTTTTCAGTTACATTATTTATTACACTAATTCCCAGCAACTGTTTTTGTTTTCAATCAAAAGATATTTTGGAAAATATTTAGAAGTTCGTGTGTTAAAATATGAATTGTAATTGTCCAATTGTGTTCCTTTTTAGGAAATGCAGATCTATGGTTTTAACATTCCAATGTCAGAATCTGAGAAATGTTTATCTGCCTAAGCAACATGGTATTATCTTTTGTTTTTAAAAAATCAAAATGGATTTCCCTGTGTGTGAGAATACTGATTTCAGTAATTTATTCTAGATTATTATTGCAAAAGTTAAACTTGAAAGCAAAGTATAAAATATCAGTGAGGTATGAGGTGCAGTAATCTTAGAAAGTGGAAAGCCGTTAGAGGAAAAAAATCACAAAAATATGAAGATAAGCGCTATCCAAATTATCGATTCTTCAGTTGTGCACCTGCACACAAGGAGAAATTTCAGGCAAAAGCAATAGTTACAACTGAACAACTGAATCAATTCAGTTACTGACATCACAAAATTTAGCATCTGATTCAGGCAACTTACTAAACAATTAAATACTCATTAGGTAACCAACATTGCAAAATGGAACTTTAAGTTTTGTTTTTCTTTTTTTTAGTGGCTGTTCCAAACTTCCTTTGGGCCAAGGTATAAAGGGCTACCCTCACCTCTCCTCAGCCCAGGTGAATAGACAGAATATGCAAATACTGGCACCTGGAGACCAAGCTCAATTTCATTCCCTTTGGTCAAGAGAGGGAGAGGTCCAAGTCCAGGGAACAATGGAACAAGCATGAACTTGTCTATTCTTTTATTAGGATCGCTCCCACACTGTTCTTTGCTATAAAAGACCCCAACCCTCAACACACCTGTAGACTAGGGGACAGTTGAGGTGAGTGGACCCCTCCATCTCCTTGGAATTACCATTGAATAAATCCTATTTCTTTTTTACCAGAATAAACTGTCTCCTTTGATTTGATCATTGATGGCCAGATTAACCTAAACATATGAACTTAAGTAACTGGGAGCATTCAGAGGAGAACAGTATCCAGTGCCTCTAATATGTATAATCCTCAATGTTCAGTCTGAAAGAAAACAACAACATACAAAGAATAAAGATTATATGATCTATAATTAAAATGTATAATCCGCATTGGATTCTGGGCTATGAATGGGATAATATATATTATTGATATACTTTCTGCTTTCCTGTTCCTGGACAAAATATCTGATGCCCAAAATTTAAAGGAAAGGGGTTTATCTGGCTTGTGATTTCAGAGTACTTACTCCACAGTTGGTGGGATCCGAGACCAGGCCACCATGGAGGATGGGCCTGAAGGGCTTAGTTCATGGTGACTAGGAAAGCTGAGCGGGGGAACATAGTGCCAGAAAGGAAGGGAAAAGCAATCGCATATAGTACCAAAGGTCATATGTCCATGACCCACCCAGATGCTTCAAGAAGTGTGCTTTATTAACCCCCTTGGCAACTATGAAGCCACTCAAACTGACAAGGAAGCTTAACAGTGACAATTAGTATGACTCACAAAATTTAAATACGGAACCAAGAGGATATAATATTACATTATCCATGTAATTTTTCCCAATTCTGAGCACTACACTATGTATATGTAAGAGAATGTTTTATTTTCAGAAATTACACAATGAAAAACTTAAGAGGAAAAGAATATATAACTTAAAATATTTCAAGAAATAATGTGTGTATGTGTAATACATATTTTACATACTCACATATACATAGAGCAATAAGATCTAAGTACAGGATTTCTGAATTTCCTGTAGTCTTGACGTTACACCAAATATTGAAAACATGTAAAAATCTATTCATTTATTATGTATATATAATGGTTGGTCATAGTCCCATGCTATGTTCAAGCTTTTATAGGTTGTAGGCCTTTTTTTTCCTGGATTAATGCATCATTAGTTTCAAAATTAATGATAATGAAAATATGATGGGTATAAGGTTTTATTTCCATGCTTTCAAAAGTAAACTCAATAATTAACTTAAAATACTTAAAATTTGTTTTACTGGCAATCCATATACCAGATATTATATACATTTAGTTTAATAATAACTACACCAATGTATTGTGTGGATTGTATCTTGTCCTTATTTTGGCATTAAAGGTGTACATTTAATTCAATTCATTATTAGGTTATATATGATAAACTGATTACATTTCCAAATGTAATAAAATATAAAATCTACCATGTTTCACTACACAACACAGAGTATAGATCAGATTTAGCATAATTAATTTAAACTAAACAAAAATAGAAGTACACTTACAAGGTTAAAATTGCTGTGCATACTTATGTAAATGTGTCACTGGAGTTTTTATTTGGTTCAGCTCATTGCAGTTTGAAAGAGATTGCTTTTATTTAGGTTTTTTTTTTTTTTAGGTCTTATATAATTGCATCACAGTCTGTCCTAGGCATTATACTTATCAAGTTTCCACATTATGTTGCCCTGATAATGCATCTTGTCTTTCAAAAGCAAACTCAACATTTTTTCAAGATATTTCACTGGATTTCACAAGTTAGTACTAGTTATTGTAATACCTGAGCATCTATAAAATCCCCATACAAACTCTTACAGCATCTAATGAGATACATTCGCATATAAAATTTTAGTGTATGTTCTTGTTTATATAGACTTTCATTATTGGGTTGTAAACTGAAGGACAGACAAGGGGCACAGGTTTCACTGTTTGTCTACAATGGTCTCTAGAATCATGCCAAATGAACTAATGGAAGCTTAAAGCGTATACTGGCCAGCCTATTCTAAAAGAGTTAGCCAAGAACATCAACAGTGTTTGACTCAGTCTGCTAGTGGAGTATAATGATTAGGAGCATGGATTTGTCAGAAAAAAGTATCTGAAAGTGAGTTCTAGCTCTGCTACCTTTCAGTCAAAGGACCTAGAACAAACTATTTAATCTTTATGTGTGAAGAAATATGGTAGTTGATTTAAATTTCCACAAAACAAATGATAGTGGATAACATAAGCATATGTAACTCTCAAGGGATCAGGATAAGTACCTGCCATCTAGATCACACTGCATTTAATAGGAAAAAAAATTGACAAAGGTTACAAAGAGGCAAACTTCAGTTTTCTAAAACAGACTATTTTGACAATTAATTCTGTACAAAATTATTGGGAGATTGAGAACCATCTGCCTAAACAGAAATGAAATGAAAATGAGCACTCATTGGCATTACTACACAAGAGATTTAAGAGAAAGGAAGATACATAGGCTGGGGTTTGGGTTTCTTTTTAAGGAAAAAAATGGGTAAGTAATACTGAAAAACCTTTAGAAAATGAACTAGACATTAGCATTTTATAATAACTGGTTCTAACTTGAATACAATTTTAAGAGAACAAGTTCAATCTGAATGATAAGGAAGGAAAGAATCTTAATTTCAGAAAAATTTGAAAATAACAGATGCTTGGAATTAATGGTGTAAGAGTAGGGATTGTAACATTAAAAGCAGGGAGATACTTATTGCCTAATAGTGCCTTTGGGGTAGATTTTATGGTATTAATATGAGCTTGAAGCTAATAAAGCAGAAATGTGCAACAGAAAGAGAGAAGAAATAAAAGTAGAAGCTGTCATATGACTCTGCAACATATGGACAGTGTGACAATATTTACATATGGGAGAAGACAGGCAAAATTTTAAGTATTTACTATTAATCAGCAATTATTTATTGGATACCAACTAGCTGTGGCTGTTGTATTTGAGGAATAAATATGGGTACATATTCAAGTAGCAGTTAAATAACCAGTCAAGCTGCCATTTGGAAATAACAAATATACAAATATATTTGATCTTTCACCATGGATATTTTATAATAAAGCACTTGCTACTTTCCTTATTCGTTTCCACATTGTTTGGGACTTTGAATTTAAATAGCTTCTCTACTTCTTTGTGAGGCTTTCCATAAAACTTTTATCCTGGTTTTCTCTTTTTCATTCATTCTTTTCTTCCACTTTCTCTTTCAGAAAACAATTATAAACAGCCTCTTTTATCTTTCCAGATTTTCACATTCTCTTTCTTCTTCAGAGTGCATAGCTCATTGAAATATTCCATCCTGCCTTCTTCTACTTCATAAACTGGTGAGAATTTTCCAATCATTCAAGCTTCAAATTAAATATCACTTTATTAAGGGGGACATTTATGACCCTGAGAGACTTTTTCATTCTGCTTTTCCAGAAGCACCAACTAAGCCTAACACTCATTGTGCACTTCATTATAATTTCTTGTTAAAGCTTGTCTGTTGGGCTACGATGTCAATGAAATCATAACAAGTACAACCACCTGTTTATTCACTGAGTCTTAATTACCACTGGATATCACATATAGAAACTGAGTGTTTATGTGGGAGATGGTGAGTAAATTATTGAGTAAGCGGATGGAGAGATGAATTATGAATAAATTATGAATTAATAAATGTTATTTTGACAAATATCACCAGTATTTTAGATGATATAGAGCTAGGAAACACATAAAATATTGTTTCTTATGCTAAAAATTTATATCAAGAGATAAACACGTATATGAGAAAAGCAGGGAAATTAAAATCATCTGTCTTAGTTAATTTTCTCATTGGTGAGACAAAATATCTGACATCCAAAGTTAGTTGTTTGTTTGTTTTTTGTACTGGGGATCAAACTCAGGACCTTGCACTTGCCAGGCAGGCACTTATGCCACTGAGCTGTATCACAACACCCAAAGTTAAAGGAGGCATTATCAAGACTGGGTAGTCTGGTGTTGTCTGAGTTAATTCCTATAAAGTGGTCTGATCAGGCAAATAAGACACAGAACAGAAGAATCTGTGTGATTTTAGGAACTGAGCTAGAGAATGTAGAATTCAGTCTGTTGGAAATAGGAAGCTATAGCACATTGTTGAGCAAAGTAGTAGCCCATTTTATTTTAAAATAATAACTGGTGGTAATATGGACAGTTCCCTATATAGATTATAAGTATCTAAGTCAAAGTGGGAGTTATTTAAATAATAATGACAAAAAACCATGATAAATGTGATGCAAAAATGTTAATATAAAATTTATGCAATTACTGTACTTGAATATCCTCAATAATTTGCTATATGCACATTATTTATATATATTACTGATATACCTACTTAGAAAATATCAAATGGCATTTACTAAAAGTTATATGCTATAACCAAATTTGAAAGGATGCATGACAACTGAGTTTTCTTAGGACACTAAGACAACTGAGATTATTATAAATATTAATTAAATCAAATTTTTAATATATACATGCATCTATATATGGGAAGTTTTTAGTGTACCAAAATTTTACTTTAATACTACCATGCCTTGTTTTGTTATCAGTAGCCCACAAGCTGACATGAATTGTTATATTTATGACTTGGAAATTGTCATGCCATATGTATTAATTTGAAACTTATTTGACTTTTACCTGTGAATTAATCTCCAGATTATTATAGGGGCAGGAACAAACAAAAAGGATATGGCTGAAATGGCTATTTTTATTTTGAAGTCCTCAGATGTGCTTGTTTCAATCTGATTGAGCTGCAGCTTGTGTTAACCTCGCTCAATGCATATCTTTTTCCTCATTTAATTGAAATTGCCTGGAGCGTCAGTCTGTGTCTAGTGCTGTGACAGCTTATAAAGCAACAAAACAAACCACAACTAAAGTCAGTTAGAGAAAGTAAGAAGTGAGAAATTTCTACTTTTGGGATCTTGTATATTTTAACACAAACATTTCCCTTTTCAGATGCTATCCATATCCTCTTTCCCCCAAGCACCTTAATTTTTATTTACAGAACAAGATAATGACGTGATTTTCAATAACAGGTTTTCTAAGTGTTACCAACTGTGAAATGGAAGAATACCTTAATTGGCACATAAAAAGTTAAAACAAAACAACAAACAACTGCCTTTAGGCTCTAATGCTTAAAAACCTGCTGAACTGAATAATTATCTGAGGTTTTTAGTTGCTGTTATGCATTCCTGTTACAGCCAGCCTCCTAGACATCCAGTGTAACCTGTTCTCTGTGGAAATTTGCCCATGAGGATAACACAGGACAGAGAGGCCAAGGGACATTTTCAACTGCAAAAGATTTTTATGCAAGGCTGATGAAACACCAAATCAAGGTAAGGAATGAAACAGAAATATTGTGGAAAGAAGTCAAAGTTGAAATTACCAATTTAGAACATCTTAGAGGCAATTACAAAGAATGAAAAAGGACAAAAAGAATAACTGATAAACATGTAAGTTATATATAAAATGGTTTAGTATAAGCCAGATTGACTCAATGGACTGCTCTCAAGGAGTAGTCAAAAAAGACTTTAAACTTCTTTAATTTAAGAATTTTCTGCAAGTTTGGTATCTTCTAAGTACTTTGGGTCTCACTCTGCATTGTCACATGGAGGAATAACTATGATAATGTTAAACTTTTTGCTAATTCAAAGGATAAGCTGGCAGTTCTGGTTTCCATCTTTTTTTAAAAATTTATTTAAAAGAGAAAAACAAAACAATAGAAACAATGATACAGAGTTTCAAAACAGGATAATAGGAAATTAGCAATTGTTAATACATTGGGTATTACTATCTTCAAAGTAAGTGTTCAGATTGCAAGATATAGGCGTGCAAAATGGATCAAACAATAAGCACAAACTGTTCTTTTCAATGAACTAAAAGAAATTAGTATAATTACCTTAACTATAATATATAGACATATATATATATATATATATATATATATATATATATATATATTTTCCCTTCCTCCTTTTCTCCTTTCCCTCATCCCTGTTGTTCTTTCCTTTTGAGTAGTTTCTTTTCCTTTTGCTGTATCTATTGCATCTTGTCCGACATCCTCTTCTTGGTTTTCATGATGAGCCTGAATGCTCATAAATTCTTTTTTGGGCTCATCTCTGCCTCTGACCTCTGGTGTCTAGGATTCCAAAAGCAGTATAACCAACTGCCAACTAAATGGTACCTTTGAAGTACATCTGTGACTCCTAAAATTAACATGTCAACAGCAACACTTGACTCCTAAGCCAACGCCTTCCTAGATCTCTAAGGCCTTTCAATAGCATCTTTGCCTTTTAGGGCAATAATCTCATTATTATTTTTAGCCCTCTTCATCTGTCTTTCTCACCACACACGTGATCTTATTCTATCATTTTGGTTCAATTTCAATAGTTAGCAAAAATAGAACAAAGTTAAACTGTTACATTTTAAGAAAACTAAAATTTTCCAATTATTTTGGTTTACATGCAATTTTTTTAATGCCTAGGGCATTTTTTATTTAGCATTTTATTTTAGTAATACTCATTTTAATTCATTTATGAGTATGACAGATGATCTCATAGATTTCCTCCAAACAATATTTTGTTGGGCTTCTGCTCGTGCTATATGTGTTTCTCTGTGACTATCACATTATTACCTCTCTTGAAGTTTTTGAATTCTTGTTTCTCACCTATGTTAATAATAACTGTCTCATAAGCAATTGTGAAGGTAAATTAAAACTTAGCGGTGAAGTTGCTAAGAGAGTTCCTGAGATATATTAGGTACTGAGTATGTGCTGTGGGTGGTGGGTGTCCTCAGCGCTATTGCTCTTGCAGTCAGTATGTTTTAAGAATACATAATGTCTGTTATAAAGGAGATGGACTGCTGTGGTGATACTAGATTTGGGGATATTGATATCAGTAAATAAATCCCCTGAAAAGCAATTGAATCTATAATGTGGAAGACTTTATTATTATTAAAAAAATAAACTCAAGAACTCATAAGGCATAGACTTATGTGACCATTTAGCATAAACATAATCTGCTTTTGCATCATTAATACTCACTGACGGGGTTCCTTTCATTATGGTCTAATTATTGATACAATAAGAACTTGGTCATTTAGAAAATAAATACACATTTATCTTTGTTTAAGAAGACAATGAAGCATGCATGTCATTTGGAAAGGTTTATGCTTAAAATTGTTACTATCTTAAGGTTAAAATGATGCATTTCAAACAATTATGAAAACAGAAGGATAAAAAATGCCTAGGTAAACATTAATGCCTGAAGAGAATGGCACATGTGAGAAAAGATAAAAATCCTTTCACCATAAGTTGGCAGCCTCTATTTCTTCTTGCTTTGTGTGTGTGACTGCTTGGTATGCATGTATCAGGTCACAGGTGGAAGATGTTGAGGACCATTATACAGCATAAATGTTTATAATATGTCATAATTACCAACACACCTGTGGTAAGTAACTGTGAGATTCCACAGCAAAGATGTAGAAGATGCTTAGAAGAGAAAGCAAGAAATAAAATTCTCATTTTTTAACCTTCCATTGGATAGGATCCAATTTACACGTTGCGGAAATCAGAACAGCCACCGGCAAAGCTGTGAAGCAGAAGTTTGTCTGTAATGTGTTCCACGCTCACCTGTCCATCTACCGCCTCCCCGGCTCCCAACATTAAGCTGTCATGAGGCTCAGGGATTTTATCTTCCTTCATCATCTTGTGTTCTTTTAAAAAAAACTGTGTCTTATACAGTCACTTGAAAAATCAAGAAACTACTCTTAATAAATCAAAACTTACTATCAATTGTTATGAAATTCATGAATTTTGGTAATGTGTCTCAAAATTAAACTAATATTTATTGCCACTGAATCATAAATTAGTTCATTTGCTTCCTCAGCTGTTTTGTTTTCCACCCTGTTTACAGTGTTACCTTGGTTCATGAATTTAACTTGTTCTACGATTTTGGAGAAGATGGCTCTGTTTTTGTTTTTGTTTATGTTTATGTTTATGTTTGTGTCTCTGTGGGCAAGATGACCACATTTGTGTTTGTTGCCTGATGGGGAATTTGTGAAAGGAAGCAAAATTCTGTCAAAAGCTTTTGTTCAAGAACCAACTTATGTGAGGAGAGAAGAGTTCATGAACCAAGATGTTACAGTACTTTCATGGTGTCCCAGAAAAAAACATGGTCTCAGAATATTCTAATGGATCTGGGGTTGGGTTCAGTCATGTACTTAAGAAGATTGTCTAGAGATAAATATCACCTGGGGTTCAGCATATTTGTATTAAAATGTATCCTTGGATTATGAAAAGTAAGCTTAAAAAACTCTTTTAAGTGTTTGAACTTCTTTATTGTATTCTCCCTTCCTTCCCACTCAGCTTCATAGCAGTAATATTTTTGAAATGTTCCAACTTTATGCTAATAGACAAATGTGAGAAAGATATTTTGAAGTGTTAGTGTTCTACAAGTATATTTTTGAAGAACTGTATTTATTACTGTCCATATTATCTCCCTGGGTATCACTGAATGTTGGAGAAATTGAAACATGAATGGTGTGCTTCTGAATACATGTTTTTGTTTTTTGTTTACTTTCCCCCATCTTCTTTCAAAGGGCATTGAAAAAACTCATCATCCCTGCATTGGTGAAAAGAAAGCTGAGAGACCAATTTGTAGCCCATCACATAAAAGAGTAGGTTTCCAGGACAACCATTGTGGGTACAACTATCATTTTCATTTTTCATTTGTTCTGATTTCTTTATTTCCTTGTTTATACTTTATTTTTCTTTAATAAATGCAACAGAAAACAAGTATTACATAAATAATTTTAACCTATATAAAAAAAAGAAAAATTACTTAAGATTTGGCTTGGCCTATTCTATCTCTTCCCATTAAACATGAAGATTAAGAAAAGTAACTTATAAAATCATCATGCTTCCCATTCTTTAGAGAAACAAAATCAATAAACTCATAAAGAAACCATGTCTTGGTTGTAAATAGTCTAAGAAATAAATATTATGAATATCTAAGTCAGACAGGCTCACATTTAGTTGTATTTCTCCAGACTTTTAAATTAACGTTTGATTTGAAATCCCAAATGGGTCAGAGGTACTCACAAAGGAATTGGCAAATGCTGCACAGTTCAGTGGGGCTGAATGTTGATATAGTTTTAAGACCGAGAGGAAATCTTTACCCCATGAACTTGAAAAGGAAGAAACATAGCCTGAAGCTATATCAACAGGGAATTAATGAGCCACAGGACATAAAGTTCAGTAGAGAGCAAAGCATATTAATGAGCTCAAAGCTCATGTTCACCCTCAACCAATTTAGTCAAAGAAGACCTACCTGGTGTCCCTCTCTCTAATTCTTCTTTAATGTGTCATTCATGCTGCTACCAGAGTCACAGCATTCTGTGTTTCAGGTCCCCATCACCTGCAGAGTGAAGTCTGTAATGCTGTGTCCAGCATCCAAGACCATCCAAAATTAAATCCAGTTACCTTACCATTCATGGAATACATTTCATACTGCTCTCCAGTTATACATTTTGCCAGTATGTTCTCTAAATAAATCATTCAGTTACAATTTCTTTTTTTGTACAGAAGGGCTCTTTATAACAAAATGTTTTCTGCATCATTCATTGCATGCTCATGTTTCAAGATAGAATTCAAACATAAAATTCATTCTGAAGACTACCTACATGTTTTGTCTGCATCTTCATAGGTACAACTTGTACTTATATCTGTAGAAAATAATAATTAAATATCAAGTATTTGTCACTTTGATAGAGAAGGAAACTGAAAAATTAAATGGGGATAATATTGTATTAGTATTTAATTCAAAGTGCTGCTTGGAGAACTTAATAAGATAGATCTAAGTACTTAATAAATATTAATTACTTGCATTTTTTACTAGTAAATGACAATATGTGAATTCTAAATCTGAATTCTTCAGCTCCCAGAGTTTTCTTTCACAGGTGTGTATACTTGAGCTGAGTTATGATGCAACTCTTGTACTGAAAATTCTGTTTTCAGGTTGGTTTATTTGCTCTCCAAGTTTCTCAGACATGTACTCATAATGAATGAACATGGCCAAGCTCTTTGACACTATGTTTCAGAGACAATTATGTGACCTATCCAAGTCTGAAGATGCGATGGTCAATGAACAAGAAGGAATTAAATAGTGCAAAATCTTGCAGTGCTTTACTGAACCATAGGAACGGCTACAGCAAGATGAAATTTATCATAGTTTTTTGGAGTTTTGACTTTACCATATGGGTTCAGACAAAACTGAAATGCAAAACAGAATTATAAATCATTCAAAGCTGTGAATGAAAATTGCCAAGTTTTACATTCTCAACTATGAGGTTGTAAGACCAAGAGAAGGAAACAGAGGTACCCTACAGAAAAAAAAAAATCTTATTCTTTTTAATGAGTACTATGTACACTGCATGTTAAAACAACAGTAGGGAAAACAAAGGTATGTAAGAAATCTGCTTTCAGCCGGGCGTGGTGGCTCACGCCTGTAATCCCAGCACTCGGGAGGCTGAGACAGGCGGATCGTTGTGAGTTCGAGACCAGCCTGGGCTACAAAGTGAGCTCAAGGCCAGCCTGAACGGCATAGTGAAACCCTATCTCAAAAACAGGGCTGGGGATCTAGCTCAGCGGTCTAAGCGCCTGCCTGGCAAGCGCAAGGTCGTGAGTTCAATCCCCGGTGCCGCAAAAAAAAAAACAAAAAAAAGAAATCTGCTTTCTTAAACCACACCAGGAATTATCAAGTACTGCAGTAGGATCAGCTTTGCTCTCAAAATAAAAACATGAACGTGCTCTTCATTCTTTCATCTGATAATTGACCCCAGTATGTCTTCTTTGTATCAAGTATGTCAATATAGTTAGGGTTCCAAGATTTCACAATGGTACAAGAGTTTTAGACTGGTTGTAATGAGGCTTGCAAAAAGTTTTTTAAAAGCCTAATTGTGTATGTACATTGTCATATATATTTCTTTTCGTGAAATCAAACATGAGGTGATACCCGGTTTTACATATTGGCAAACACAACTTTATCAATACCAGGTAAACCTTTTAAAAATTTTTATTACATGTGGATTGTTTCATCATTCTAAAGTACATCTGCACACAGATGACATGCATATATACTATGATGTACATATATACTATAATTTACATGATATACTTCATACATTGAAAATTGTTACTATGATTAAAAATGACAAAATTAACATTTTTTAAATGAAACAAGCAAATAAATGTGTGCACTTGCATATTTTCTCTCTCTCTCTCTCTATATATATATGTATTTATATGTATATAACAAGATTGCTACAAGTCCTTCAAGCATTCTCATGCACTTTATAACATGGTCTTCTCTGTTGTTACATGGCACAAAAATTTGACACATGCTTCAAAAATAATTAACTAATACTGATTTCTGAAGATTTACTAAAATCCATACTTTTTTCAAAACTTGCTAGCATTTTGTTTCTGGGGCTTAAAATTTTTATTTTAAAGTAATTGTAATTTATATACAGTTATACCAAATAATGTAGAGGTCTTTTGCATCATTTTCCAAGTTTTGCTTAGTGGTAATATCCTGAAAATCTATAGAATAAAATCACAATAGGATATTGAAATTAATGTAATCAAGGTACTATCAGAACACAAGGGCCTTTATGTTGCTCTTTTAGAGCCACCGTCACTTCTATCCCACTCTGACCCTTTCCTAAACCCTGGTAACCACTTACTCCTCATTTTTAGGATTCTTTTTCTCATTTCAAACATCTTAAGGTAAGTAAATTTTAGGACTGACTTGTTTCCACTGAGAGTAATTCTAAGAGACTGGAGTTCAGTGATAGAAGATCTGCTTACCATGCAAGAGACCCTGGCTTGATCCCTAGCATTATCCCTACCCCAAAAAATAAATTCTCAGGAGACTCATCCACTTTATTGCATGAATCTATAGCTTATTCCACTTCATTACTGAGTAGCATTTTATGGCAAGGATGTAATAAAATGTATTTGTCTATTGAAGGATATTTGGATTATCCCCAGTTTTGGATTACTATGAATAAAGTTACTATACACTCACACACATTCATGAAAGTAAGTTTTGTTTATTTTGTGATAATTGTGATACTGTCAGTGGTTTGTATTGCAATCATTATGATAACTAGATAGTGATATCTAACATGCTGTATTAACATGGGTCTCAATAATGGCTAATCATATTTAAACATTTTCAGCATGCTTATTTGCCATCTGTATATCATTAAAGATGAACTATCTCTTCATGACATTTGCTCATTCTTTAATTGGCTTTTTTATGTATTACTGAGTTTTGAGCATCATTTCTATTCTCTTGATTCTACACTTTGTCAGGTATCTGATCAGTACATATTTTCTCTCATTCTAGGTTTTTTTTTTCTTTTTTTTTCTTTTTTAACAGGGTCTTTTGCAGAGCAAAACTGAAGTTTTGTGGCATCCAATTTACCAATTTTCCCTATTAGGAATCTTGCTCTTTGGGTCCAGTCTACAACCAGTCTCACTTTATACCCTAAAGATTTTCTCTTATTTTTCTTTTAAAAAGGTCTATGATTTTACATTTTAATTTTAATCACACTATTGGCTTTTCTAGTTCTCCAATTTACACATAGAATATCATAGCCCCATAATCATGAGTGAATTCCCATCTCTCTTTCTCTCTCTTTCTCTCTCTCTCTCACACACACACACACACAGACACACACAGACACACACAGACACAAATTGGATCTGTTTTTCTGGAAAACCCTGACTCATGCCAATTTAATTTTTTTTATTTTTTAAAAAAATTTTTTGAATTGTTTTTCAAATATCCTTCTTTTTCTCCTCCTCCTTTTTCTGTTTTTCTAGTTTTCTCAAACCAGAAAGTCAGATTGATATTAAATTCATAAATGAAATGAAAAGTTTTTCCTAATGTCTCCTATTTTCTAAACAGATTGTGTAAAATTACTGTCTGGTTGTTCTTTTTTTCTTCTATGTTCTTATATTGGAAGATTTGACTATTTAAGACTTTTTGTTTATTTATGCATGTATTTGGTACAGTAAATTTTCCTAGTAGCACAGTTTTAACTGTTTCTCAGAAATTCTGATTTTTTTAATTTCATTTTTATTCAATTTTGTAGCTTTTATTTCTACTCAGACTTTCTCTATTACCCATAAATTTCTCAGCAGTATGTTGTTCAGTGTCAAAGAGTTTGAAGATTGTGACACTCTCTTTCTGTTCATAATTCTGTTTTATTTTATTTTTATCAACAGAGAACACATTCTATGTATCTTCAATTCTTTTTAGTATCTGAAGTTTATTCTGTTGTCCATCATGTCTCAGTATATATAACATGGAAATCTGAAAATAATGTGTATTCTTTCATTTGGTGCAGAATTTCCTAAGTACTGATTAGATACTTTAGGTCAATAGTATTGTTAAATTTTAAATCCTTGGTGATTTTCTGTTTACTTACACCATCACTTATTTACAGAGAAATGTTGAAGTTTAGAATGACAATTGTATACTTTTCTATTTCTTTCAATGTGATCAGCTTTATTTCATATGCTTCACAGCTCTGTACTTTGGTAAATACACATTTAGGATTCTTAGGTCTGCTGGGTGAATAGATCTATGTATTTATGTAATTTCTCCATCTTTCACTAGTAATTTCTTTGCTGTGAAGTCTCCTTTATCAGATATTGAAATAAACATGTTTGCTTTTTTGCTTGTTTGTGTAATTTATCATTTTCCACTTTTTACTCACTTAACTATATCATTATAATGAAGTCACACATATAGCTGGGTCATATTTTTGTGTGTTTTTTTAATCCATTCATCTAGTCTCTCTTCTTTAATTGGTATACTTTGACCATTTACAGTAAGGTAATTATATATAGGTCAGACCTTAAATCTGCCAGTTTATGTTTTGTTATGTTTATACTCACTGTGTTTAGGTTCTCTTTTATTCTTTTTCTCTGTCCACCTCTGAGTACTTCAATAAGTTTTAAAACTACATTTTGTTATATTTATAATGATTTTAGTATAGGTTTTTCAGTTATTCTTGGTCTCATATTACAAATTCATGACACATTACGCTCTATTGACATCAGCATTATACCAACTCAAATAAAGTGTAAAAAATTGCCTTCCCTTCCCATTCTTAAAATAGTCTGTGTAAAGATTTACAACCACAGTTTTACAATTTTGGTTTCAAATGTCAAATACAAGTTAGAAAACTCACAAGGAGAAAGAGACTAGCTTGAATTTACCCATTTTTTAAACTTTTCACTAACTTTTTGTTTATTTCTGATGTTTAAGACATTTTAAAAAATCATTTCTTTTCTTTTTGGAGAACTTCCTTTAGCCATTAGCATAAATCTACTGGTGATGAATTCTCTCAATTTTCTTTCTTTTATGAAGTCTTTATTTCCCTTTTATTCTTGAAGGATATTTTGTCCGGTAATTTGTTTCCAGGAGAGTAGTTCATTCTGTACTTTAAAAATGTTGTCACTTCCTTTTGGCACAGTTTCTCATAAGAAATTTACTGAATCCTGTGACATTCTTACTGTAATTACTGCTGTTTTAACACTTTTAACCTGTCGGGTGTTATTTCTTGCTCTACATTTAAGGCCTTTGTCTTTATAGAGGCTTGATTATAATGTGTTTTAGAGTTGACTTCTTTGAATTCACCCTCTGAATTCTGATTCTTGAATTATAGGTTTTTATATTTCGCCAAGTTTGTGAAGTTTTCAATCATTATTTATTCGATTTTTTTTTCAGTTCCTCTCTCATACTTTTCTACCTCTGGATACACAATCACATGAATTTTAGATCTCATTATAGTACCACATATCCATGAGGGTTTTTTTTTTTAAGTCTATTTTCTCTGCTGTTCAGTTGGGTAACTTCTGTTGTTCTACTATAATGTTAACTACTTTTTACCTCAGTCTTCCATTTTGCTATTGAATCTATATATTGAGTAATTTATTTAAGCTGTTAGATTTCTTTTTAGTTGTAAGTTTTATTTGGTTCTTTTTCATATTCTATTTCTTTATTGAGAATTTCTATTTATTTTGTGTCTTTCAATTTTTATTCATTTCAAGGATGTTTATTATTTCTTCATCAGGAATTTTAAAATGGCTTCTTTAAAAGATTTGTCAGATAATACTAACATTGCGATCACTTCAGTGTTGTAATCTATTGTTTTCATTAAATTTGAGATCTTTCGGGTTCTTTGAAATACAGTTTGTTTTTATTTACTGAAACCTGGATATTGTATTATGTTATGAGACTCTGGTTATTAGTTAAATTTCTGTTTGAGCTTGCCTCTTACGACACTACTCTGGCATAGGAAAAAGTTGGCAATGCTTCATTACTGTCAGGTGAATGCTAACGTCCATGTGGCTTTTACTGACACCTAAAGAAAGATTTCCTACTGCTGACGGGTACTGAGAGTTCTGGATCCTCACTAGGCCTCCACTGACACCTTCCTCTTTGAGTGGTGTAAGTGTGCTTTGCACTTTCTTCATTTACATAAAGGTTGAGGAAAAGGCCTTGTTATGAAATTCCTAAATATCCCCTAGGCTTTCTGTAGCACCATCACAACATGGGGAAGGAAGAGACAGCCCTCTGTTACTGCCAAATTGGGAGGGAATTTCCAGTTTCCCGTTATGTTTCTCACTGCAATGGAATAGAAGGTCTTATTAGTACCAATATGGATGAATGTTGTTACTCCTGACATGGCCTTCTCTAACATCACCCCATCAATGGAGTCAAAGTACCTTTTTGTAGCCACGTGAAGGTGGAATTCTAGGCTCTCCATTTGGCCTTTACTAGTGGGAGGAGAAGTAAGACTACAGACTTGTGGGGTATTTGGCTTAAATATGAAAATTATTGCCTAAAAGTTTTATGTCTCTTGCTAATGTAGTTTTTCCCTTTTGTTAGGCTAGAAAAAGCAAGGTTTATCATTGTTTTCTTATTGTGTCTATTGGTGCCTCTGAGTTGCTGGCTTCCTCATCTCCAAGTCTAGAGTTCATGAGGCAAAAACAATCTGGGAACTCACAGTTATAGCATTCCTTGGGTTCTTAAATTTTTATTCAGTATGCTTTCTTATTTCTAATTTTTATATTCTTATGGTTTTTATGTGTATTATCCAGAATTTTTTGTTGTACTTAGCAAGAGAAAACGGAAAATATATTTATTTCATTTTCTTGGAAGTGGGATACCTCTCTTTAACTTAAAAGTAAATTAAATTTTTTCTTCTGAATTGTGTTTCTAATTTCTCTAAGTACACTAATCTGTAGAAGAACTCAGAAGTTTGGATTTTGTTTTAACTTTTGAATCACACAGCCTTTCATTTGGATTATGCTTTCTCAGCTTCTTCCCCTTTAAAATGAGAACAAAATTATCTATCAGCTGGATACTAGAAAAAATGAAATAAAATTATGAATAAAGAATTTGGCAAAGTTTCCCACATATAGTCAATTAAAAATGATAACTTTATTGCTTTCATTATCAACAACCATAGATATTTTTTCACTTTGAAGCCATGTGAGCTTAAACTTCATTTAAAAATATAGCAAAAAATTACCATCTAAAACACAAGAGTATTATAGGCTTAGGATAGAAATTTATGGAATATAAGTAACCTTGAATCAGAGTTAGACAAAAACAATCAAAATTTTAGAGGCAAATCTCAATTATAATGATACATTTTAGAATCCAGCAAAAGTTCCAGTCTGAGGATCAGAGTGAAGCAAGACGGCTCATATATTTAGTCTTGTGATAAATGACTTCATCCTGTTAGGATTCTGCTATGATATTGAAAGTACATTATATTATAACAAACAGGGAAATGTCAAAACTGTTTCCCGGATTTGAGGAGAAAATGTGCCATATCACATGTCTTGATCAGCATGTCTTTTTTATTGAATTTCTGAGTACTGACTAGTCTTCTGTCCCAGTAAGTGTCTTTCTTTTCAAGGCACAGAGAATGTCCTAATGACATAGCCTTGCTGATTTAAGAAATCTGAGGGTTTACTCTTTTTTACCGAAAAGTCTTGTGCCATTATCCTGTTCAATCTACCCAGCTGAGAAGCCAGTATTGTAAAACACAGACCTTAAGAAGGACCTCAGAAAAGTTTATAGGCTGTCAAGGAGCATGTGCTGTGCCCAATCCCAGTTCAGAGGAAGACTAAAGAATGTCCCTATTCTTCACTTTCCAAGCTAAGAAAAAAAATCAAAATTGTGAACCAGAGTTTTGAATAGATCATGTAAAAGAATTTGAATTACAGTGGTTATCAATATGGTTGGTTTAAATTTTTTTTTTCTGATTAATTGGAACTGAACAGAAAACTTCTTTATTTACTATAGCAATCTTTCACCTCATTTTTCAATGGAATTCTACATCACAAAATTCAACATTTATCTGATGAATAAAGATCAGTAAAATAAAGTTCTTATCATACAAGACCCTGCAAAAATGAGGAGATTTTCAGTATCACTTTCTCCCAGTACATATTTGTTGGACATCTCTTGTGCTTTCACATCACTTCCCCGTTAGGTGTTATAACTTCATTCGGAGGTGAGAATGATTATCTTCATTTAAAATATGATACTTGTAGGATGTGATACTAGTTAGCATTGGGATTTCTATTTAGGTCTCTCTGTATTCAAGTCCTAAGTGTTTCTTATTCTAACTCCAGAAACTTCCATGACTACTCTTCTTCACTTTTAATTCCAGGCCAGATTTCTCATCAGCCAAATTGATGATGGTTTTAAAGAGATATTGAAAGGAGCACAGTGCATCCCTGTGGCCAGCAAGGCAAACAGCAGGGATCAAAGTTGGAGATTTCAGGGAAAGGGAAAACTTAGTGTGTGCCTCATAAACACACAAACTATGCTGTCCCAAAGTACGATCATGTAGACTAATAAGACAGCTTCTTTTTCAGGACATTCAGTTTCTTTAGCTTTTTTGTTTGTGCGTAGCATGTGTATTGTTTGGTCCGTACATGCATGAATTTTACAGCCAGAGTTTTAAAATCTGTTTCTACATTACAGAACAGTACATTTTTTATAAATATTATTGTGTTTAACTCTCTCAGTAACCTTATAAAATCAGTGTCAGTAACTGTGAGCTTTTTATGTATGAGGAAATCAAAGTTCAGAAATGCCATGTAACAGGACTGCTAAGGTATATAGCCAGGATTCCATTCAAACTATCAAACACTAGGCCTGGGTACTTATCTAATCGCTACATTTCTAACACTGATTTGACTTCCTTTTTCTTCCTAATGGAAAAGTGGAAACAAACACAGTTGTTGGAGAGTCTAATAAAATTAATGAAAGGTTAGCTCACATATTTGGTGTAACTGATTATTAAGGACAACTCTTTAGCCTCAATTCTTGTGTTGGATAACTAAACCCATGGCAAATGTATATTTCCTTGAAGCTCTTTAAGGTACCATCAAGTTGTTTTGAACTGACCTTTGTCTTGTTTCCTTTTAACTGAGAGTCTTAGGCCAGACTCTCAGAATACCATTTAATCTTTTAGTAAGATATAGCCTTTGGATCAGTGCAATTTACTAACTTCCTACTACAGCTATATCGCATTATTGTTCCTTCACATATTTTTCATTGAATCTTTTTCATCTGTTTGTCAAAACAAGTAAACATTCCTTTCTTTTTCCAAAGAGGCAATTGAAAAGAAAAATGACTTTCCTATGCACGCATCTCAAGCAAAATGGTGTAGAATTCATTTAATCTTAAACTGCATTTGAGGAAAGTTCAGGAAGGGCTTGGATTACTCAATCTAGATATTCACCACTATTTGACTGGCCCTCAGGCCAGTTTATTTGAGAACCGATAAGAAACTCAGGTTTTTAATCTCACATTCCAGATTTCCTGAGTCAGAATTTGCATTAACAGTCTCTTTGCTGATACTTCTGCACATTTTAGTTTGATAAGAACTATTTTAAGCATCCTAAGCTCCCTTAAGTGGTTTCTACACTTTGCCAAGCTTCGAAAGCATGAATTAATCCACAAAAGATAGTTTTATTACTATTTTATACATACACACCCACATATAATAGCGATTCAGACACTAGCTACTGATTTTTTTTTCCTAAAAAATGATGGGGAAAGGGGCAGTTATGATATTATACAGATAATTATTTCATAGATCTATTTTCACTTTAGTTATGACATTTATCTTTTTTGTGATTATGAGATCTAATTATAGTTTTGTTTATCCAAGTTGATGAAGTTAACAGAATTTCAGAATGAAACACTATTTGATTTTGAAGATATTCTCTGTGTATTTTTCTTCACAAACTAGCAAATTATTTTTCCTTTAAGAACAGGGGATGAGGGTCAGGTACATAGCTCAGTGCAAAGCACCTACCTGGCAAGCACAAGGTTGTGAGTTCAATCCCTGGGACAAAAACAAAACAAAACAAAACAAAACAAAACAAAACAAAACAAAAATGGAATGCTGGATAAGTGATACAGAGTGGTAAAGAAAAGAATGACTTTAAGAGTAAAAATATGATTTATTTTATCATAGCTCAGACAAAATCAAGGATTTTGTGGATTGAACTAGACAAAAATTCAAAGATTCATAGACTAGAGAAATATTTAAGTTGGAAGTCAGTCACATATATATTTTCTTCAACAATTTCTGATGAAAAAAATAACACAGGGTGATAAAATGACTAGCCTAAAGACACACAGCACAGAGGTAATTAATTTGTCTTGATTTTCTAGACTGCCAGTTCTTTGGTTATGGAAACTATGCCCTTGTCTTCCAGATTGCCAATTTCATTCATCTAAATTGCAAATTTCATTCCAGTATAAAGGCTGAAAAACCATGTAACAAATGGACAGCTGCAACAATTCAGTCAAACAAAAGTACTGCTTAGTATATTTCCTTTCCTTTTTTTTGTTTGTTTTTTGTTTTTTCAGACAAGGTCTTGCTAATGCACTTTAGGCTGGCCTTGGGCTCACTTTGTAGCCCAGGCTGGCCTTCAAATTGTCCCTTCCTTTTTGTTTCCTTATTTTTGCTCAGTGTTATTATCTTTGTCAACTTTCATTTCATATTTGTATTTCCTTTGCTTTTCCTTCTGGGTGTATTTCTGAATATGCTATCTATTTAAAAAAAAAAAAAACTTCCAAAGACATTTGTGCAAAAATTTGAATGAAACAATTATATCAGTCAAGAAGAAAACTGCAGCAATTCCTTTATACCAGTCAAGAAGAAACTTATAACACTTTTTTAAAATAATCAGTACTACTGAATATACTTAGTTGTGATTGCAGCATTAAGTACAAGCTCTGTAATATGCTTCCCATGTACTTCCTTTTTCAGTAGACAAGAAAGAATAATGAATAATGATGGGTTTTCTAATGTTTTAGGTTAAATTAAACTAAATTTGACCTGCAAAATCTTCAATACTTGCTTACATATACAAGTCCTTTCACCTGGCACTACAATTTAATTCAGCTCTTAAAAAAAGTGAAAACTTAAGTTAAAAATGTGCAACTGTAGCAAATAGCTAAGTTTCAACCAATAATAACACCTGACTTAAGTCAACCAGGTTCAAATAAGCCAAAGCCAAATTATAAACAATGAAACTATCTTTCTATCTCAGTTCCTTTTTCCCTATGTTTCTTTCTAGAAATGCTATGCAGGCATGTAGCAGACCCAGAATCTTCTGGAAACTGTTGTGGTTATAGGAGCTACCCAAGTCTGTTCTTAGCAAAATTGAACTGTTATATTTACTTTGTCTGAAGTTTTTCTTTTAATGCTAACAAAATTATAAATCAACTTTCAAAGACCTCTTTTGTTCTCATTTGTGTTGCCTTCTATGGCAGAAATACATTACTTTTATGACAAAGAATTTTTTGTTTGTTGGTTAGTTTTCTGTTGTGTCATCTCTCTGTCTCCATAACATGCACATACCACAGATAGTCACTGATTCACTGCCAGTGCTATAGATTAGACACATGGTAACTTTTTAAAACAGTGACTGAAAACTTTACACATGGATATTAATGAATCCTGAATACATGAAGAAATATAGATTGTCAGTTTCCACTGATGATCACCCAGAAGTACTAAGCAAAACAATTTGTAATAGATCAAATATATATGACAGAGATCTAAGCCTTACGCATTTAGACAATATGTAAAAACAAAACAAAGTAAAGCCAGTCAACCAAACAAAACCTGAAATATTCCAGGAAAAAGGAAAAAGTTAGGATTGGTTTTCCTAACTCCTTGCAAAATATTCTACCGGAACCAGAAAAATTTTAATGAAAAAATAACATGAATTACATTTAAAAATAAAAATTACAAAAATAAACCATGGAGTGCAAATAAGAAATGTATGTGTGTAAGCACATGTGTTTAAATCTCTTAAGTACAGGGTACAAAAGATGATCTTGAATTATTATCCAAGATGTTTTTGTTTCTAGTTGTACTAGTTGTGTGGTCTATACCATTTTGACACTATAGTACTTCTCTTCAAAAACACGATGGTTTCCCAGCACTGATATTCAAAGATACTCTAGAGATAATGAATTTTTAATGATAAATTTTGCATATAAACACTTTGCATGTTCTGATTTAACGAGGCCATTCAGTGCTTTCTTAATACCATTGAGTTTTTCCCCCAGGACTCATTTGATTGCTCAGAAATATCTTTGATTCATGTGCATTTACTAATTCAGGAAGCTATTTTCTGAGCCCCTACCGAATTCTTGATACTAATCCCTAGAGATACAGCAATAAATAAAACAAACGTGGTCCTTGCCTTCACTGAGCTTGTAATCCACTTGCCAAAGCATATTTTTGAGGAAGTAATTATAAGAATCATAAATTTAACAAGGAACTTTAAGACATAATGCATATATAAATATTTTATACAATATTAATTGAACATATGCCAAATATGTGTATAATGTGTTAATTAATGGTGGAACCAGAAATATGAAAATTTATTCAAATGAGAATTTAACTTATAGAAATTTATATTTTTTTCTGAAGGAAAGTTATTCTTTTTACTAGAAACAGTAATAATTTACATTTGCACTACTAACAGTTTTCTTTAAGTTATGTTCTATCTCAAAACAGTTGTAAATTAGTTTATTCAAATAGCAACAAGTAAAGACACCCCTATGGAATCAGGTAATCCTTGAAGGTTCACAATTTATGTCCAGTACTACTCCAAATAGAAACCCATTGATCTACTTTGCCCATTTCTAAGTCTTTGTAATTTGCTCCAGTAACGTAATTGGACCTAACCTGCAGCAAAGGCTGGTAACATTGGGCCATAGAGATACCCACATATTCCTACAGATCTCAGCTAGAAGGCATTATAATAGAAACTTCACCCTATACAGACAGTGAATGATATATAGTATTATTTTCAGATTATGTGTCCTCTTGCTTAATTTCCCCAAATCCCTGATTTTCTGTGATGCAGCATACTAACCTACAACTTTATGTCAATAGTCCTTATCTAAAAATGGGTTACTCAGTTTTTTTCAAATGTATATTTTGTGATGGAGAATTGTATGTGTCAACTTGTCTGAGCCACACAGTACTCAGTCAAACACTATTCTGGATGTTTCTGTGTAGTCTAAACATTTAAACTGATAGACTTCAAGCAAATTGCATTTCTTAATGTAAGTGGGAATCATCCACTCTACCCACAGCCCAGACAGAGCACAAGGCTAACAGTCCACTAAATAAGAAAGAATTTTCTGACTACTACCTTAATTTGGACCTATGGTTTCTCCTGTTTTGAACTCAAACTCAAACACTGACACTTTTTGAGTTTTCTGCCTCCAAACTCTCCAGAATCTGCTCTTTTCTTTCTTGGGTTTTGGTTCTAGGGCTCCAATTACATCATTAGCTCTCTTTGATCTCTACCTTGCTGACTATAGATCTTGAGGCTGGTCAGACTCTTATAATCACATAAGCCAATTTTTTTTTTATTTTAAAAAGCAAAACAGAAAAAAGGATAGAAATAATACAGAATTACAAAAACAAAAACAAAACAACAGTAAGAAATCAACACTAGTTAATACATTCCATATTGTTATCTTATTTTTACAACAGATTTTTTTGTTTGTTTCTTTTTATGTGGAGAAGCCTGACAAATAGCATACATTTGTATATTTGAGACCTGAATGTTTGTTTCTTCATCATTATTTCCAATTTGAATGTATTTCATGCAGTGCTTTCTTGAGTATCAGATAAAAAGTTAAAACTTCACTTCTATCCCCAGGTGATATTCAAGTTTTCTGCGTGTGTTCATATGTATGCATCCATATTTTTAAAAAATTTATATTTATGATTGATTAAACAGTATGGGGAAAAGGTGTGCAACATCATGCATTTCAAATTAATTGGAAATTTAAAAAACATGTAGCCATTAAAATAATAATGTGTACTATACTTGACAAGCATGTTCCTTCATTTGGATATTTGGTTTGTTAAAGTTTTTCAATCTTAACATAATACTGTTTTATTCATATAATAGATATGCGTGATTGTCCATATATTTAATAATTTAATCTGTGAATTTATTTTGTAGATAATAACTGGAACTAAAAGAGTATATATTTAAATCATTGGAAGCATATATTTGTCAGTTTGTATTTTGATTGCAACTTTCATGGCTATTCCTTACTTTTTCCAATACTAATTGAACTACATTTTTATTAAAAAAAAACACACACACAATCTCTCTTTTTCCTACTGACGTAAACGGAAGTTTTTCAGTTTAGGAAAAGCCTTATCCCGACATGATTAGGGCTAAGGGGGAAAATGCCCTTTGACAGAACATGTCTTTTCCTCTACTCTGTTGGTTAGTTGAAAGAAAAATAATAAAGAATTATGAATTTTAATAATTTAGAAGAATTTAGAAAGAAGAAAAATATACTTCTTGACTTAAAATGAAAAGGTACTTGACTGACTACTAGATACACATTGCTAGCAACAGGAAGACTACTTACATCGTTGACGTCACAGGGAAGGAATTGTCCTAGTTAATTTCTCTTCAGTGAGACATAATACATGACACAGACAACTCTATGGAGTAAAGGTTTATTATGGCTCAGAGTTTGTAGGGCTTCTTTCCATAGTCAGCTGGCCCCAGGGCAGTGTGGCATAGTAGAGGGCCATGGCAGAGGAGGCTTGCATACTGCATTCCAGTGGGAAGCAGAGAGAGAGAGAAAGAGAGAGAGAGAAAGAGAGGCAGAGACAGACAGAGACATAGAGAGAGATAAGGGAAAAAAGAGGGAGATAAACACTTCTAGGCTGCACCCCAAAGTGAGCCAGTTCCTCCAACCAGGCTTCACCTCCCCAACATCACCTTTAGCTACAAACTCTTCAGTGCACTGATCCATTGTTGAGTACCATGCTTTTCAGGGGACATGTAGATATAAACCATTAATAGAAATAGAGATCATTTTCTTACATCCTCTTCAGTGGTGTTTTACAAACTCAGTCACTTAAGTATTAATTATGGGGTACTAACTTTTGAGAGAGATGACCCTGTGAAGATGTGGGCAAGTGTTTTTATCTAAAAGAGATTTTCAAGCATCTCTTTGGAGAATGTCATCACACTTAACAGTGATAATGTCCAAAATACTGCAAGATAGCTAGACACATTGAAGGCTCTACTTCTAATATACCAGGGATGCTTGCTGCTTTAAATAAATGATTTATTTTGTCTCTTCTTCCATCCCTCTCTTCTTCCCACCCTCTCTTTCCTTATTTTTTTTAATTCCATCTGTTACATTTTTATTTTTTCTGGAGGAGTAACATTCATATTTTGAATTAACTTTAGTTAGATATACTTTCAATATATAATAAGCTATGCCCATTCAAATGTCAATTTAGTGAATATTGAAAATGAATTCACCAGGGTAATCCCAACCTCAGTCAAGATATAGAATATTTCTATCTTCCCAAAGTCCCCATATATAACTCCATGTAACCAAACTACTGGTATACTTTCTCTCACTGTAGAAAAGTTTTGTTTGTTTCAGAATTTCACATAAATTTCAGTCATCCCACACTGTCTACAAAGGATTAGTGCCAGAACCCTTGTGGGTATAAAAATCTATAGATGCTCTAATCCTTTATATAAAATAGTATGGGAGTTTTGTAAAACTATATATATTCTTCTGAATACTTTAAATCATCTCTAGATTCTTGTAATACCTCATGCAATGTAAATGATATGTGATTAATTTTGTAGTGCATTATTTAGGGAGTAGTGACAGGAGAAGTATGTCCATGCACAATACAGGCACGACGTTTTTCTGAATTTTTTGCAATCCGTCAATTGTTTGAATCCGTGAAAAAGGAAACCATTTTTGAGATTTATTCATGTGATTTTATGTCTCTTAAAACTATCTCTTTCCTTGTTCAAATGGGAAAGGGAACAAGAGCTAGGGGAAGAGGGAAAGGGAGAAAGGAAAAAGGGATTTAAAGAATAAATTATGGAAATAGATCTTTTAAAAATGGGGAGGAGAAGAAGGGTTGGAAAGAGGAGAGGGGACAGTGACAAAAAGAAAAATTAAAGTTAAGAATAACAAATTTTTAATAAATTAAAGTTTATTTTTCTTAAAAATAAAATATCTCTTTCTATTGGTCAATGTATGCTTATAACTTTTTTTCTTCTCTTACAGATGGGTATACAGTTTATTGATTTTATTTATTACTTTTAGTCTTGACCTTATACTTTGTGACCTTGAAAGAGTACTCTATTAGTTTTAGTCACATACTTCTAAGTTACTAAGAATTTTCTGTGTATGCAATCATATTTTCTGACAAATAAAGAAAATCTTCTTTGTTTCCAAGATATATGCTTTTTAATTTCTTGAGCTTGCCCCTTTTCACTGGCTAGGTCTTTTAGCACAGTCTTGAATAGCAATGCTAAAAAATAAGATATGCTGGGGCTGGGGGTGTGGCTCAATGCTACAGCTCTTGCCTTGCATGCACAAGGCTGCGGGTTCCATCCCCAGCATGTACATGCGCAAGCACACACACACACACACAAATATCCATTCCTGCTTCCTGATCTTAGGTCAAAAGGAGTTAGATTTGCACCAAATACGATGTTAGCCATAGGATTTTTATTTTATAAATGTGAAATATTTTATTGTATTCCTATTTTGCAGACAGATTTACCTTGAATGCATATTGAATTTTATTAATTGCTTTTCTGCATTTATTGAGAAAATACTATGTTTTGTCTTATTTGTTTTGTTAATATGGCTAAGTACCTTAAATGTTTTCTAAATGACATGTCAAACAGTTCTCAGACAAACTTTCCTTGATCATGGTGAATTACTCATTTTATATAATTATAAATTCAACATGATAATTTTGTTAATTTTGAGAAACTATGCTCAGGAGGGATATTGGTTTATTTTTTTAAAAGCTGAGGTCTAATAGAAAATTAAAAAGTGTGTCTTTGAAGGTAATTATGGACTCCAGTCTCTTCCTCCTCTTTTGCTTTTAGTCACAATGTGAGTGGTTTTGCTCCCCCAGGACCATGTGCTGCAAAAATAGGGACAATGAATCCTGAGCCAGAGCCTTGAAATTCAAGAACCAAAATAATCATTCTTTATCAGGTGATTATGTCAAGTATTTGTCATAATGTCAGAAAGCTAATGCAACAGTGTTGTGCTTTCCACTGTTTTTCATTTTCTGAAACTAGTTGTTTCATGCATTTCGCCCTGTGTTCTGCATGCTTACATCAAGAAAGCAAAGTAGTGTCAGTCTGATTAAATACAGTCTGATTAAAAATAGCTATTTTTCCAAAGCTAAATTTAGGTCCCACAGAAACTTTAATAGACACCGTGTATGGCCAGTGGCTCAGAAAAAAAATGAAGCTATTGATTCATGGGTTGCGTCAATAATTTTATCTACCTAAAGAGGAAACATAAGAAATCAGTGACTGATTGTCAAATTATTTAGTTCTACCACAGTAGTGAATGGAGTGATGTGACATTTTATCTCATAAAACACATTGCCAAAATAGTTCATAGCATTTTAAATACGTGGCTTCATTAATAAAGAGAAATAGAAACTAGTTCCTTTGTCTAAAACCTAACAAATTACCTTTTACAGCACACACACACACACACACACACACACACACACACACCCTAGGAAAACCATAAAAATTTCCTGAGAAAGAAAAATATAAAACTGTATTTCTTTAAATATTCGTTATTATAAAAGCATTATATATAACACAAATGCACATATATTAGAATTCTGTAACTAGCAATCATAGTGTAATTGTTAACTATTGTTCCTGTAATATGAATGAGAAAGAAACTGAAGGCTAACTAATGACTGTGTATGGATATTCATGACAAAACCAAAGGTCACCAATTACTTGGTCTCCTCATCCTACACCATTTCTGTTATAATGTATAAGCAATGTCATGGATTATGTGCATAGAAGGTTCCTGAAAGTATGTCTATTCAAGAGTGGTAGCAGTCACTCACTTAACTTGTGTACTTATCTTCAAGTAAATTCCACATTTGAAATATTATTGAATTCTAGTGAAATACATAGTAGTAAAAACTCAAGTCTTCGTTGTCAGTTAACTTGTTGCCCAGTCTTAATTCCATCACTTCTTGCCACAAAGGTAGAAATTTCCTGAACTTTATTTCTTCAACTGTTAACCATGAAGAATAATAATAAGAAACACATAGAGCTTGTTTTGGCAATATTAATGAGTTAGTAAACATAATAGGTGCGTAAAAGATATGAGATAAATAAAATATCTTCTGTAAAATGTTTAATAGCCAATAGTCACTGACTGTCTAATATGTGTGCTAATCTGCTCTTTTGAATTCAAAATATTTTAAGAGTAATTGTACAGAGTTAGGTTTTCACGTGGTAGCATTTTACAGCTAAAAACAGGAAGCAACTCCAAGGAAATCAGAGCAGTGCCCTAGCATGGGCTCCCTGCGCAGCCATCACCTTGGTGTGAGTCAGTTTTCTGAACAGATACTATCTTGTACTTGTCTTGCATATTGGAGTTGACCTGCTCTATAGAGGCACCAGGACAATTCCAGTTAGTTGTTGTTTTGAATGATTGAAAATACGGGAACCTGACAATGAATCAAAGCACAACCTCCAAAGGACACTGTTTGGAAGGACACTAGTCACCCTCTCTCTTCTGCCTCCTCCCTACTCCAGCATAACCAGGAAACCAGGCTTGTTAGTCTCTCTTCTCCTCTACTTCCCCTCTCCTCCCCCTTCCTTCTCCCTCTCTCTGGAGACATCACAATTCAACCTTACTGATCTGGAGCCTTTTGTGCTGACTGCACTGGTTTTCCATGTTCAGAAGTAAACCACAATAGCACGTTCTATTTCATTACATGTTCCAATGGCACAAGACTAACTGTTGTCTTACTTCACAGAAGAGAGTTACTCATTCATAATTTGAAATGATTCACTTGCTTCAGAAATGTGAAGCATTATAACTGCCAATTAAAACTGTGAGCAATGAGAGGAATCCTGATACAATTTATTTTAAGGAGAAAAACATATTGCAACAGTTGCTGCAAGTTCAAAGGTAAATCAGTGGCATTTTTACGCATAGTGATATATTTGCAATTTACAGAGACTGACTCACACGCTGACATTCAGCACCTAGACTGTCATCCACTCACCACTGAACTGTGACATGTGGGAGGCTGAGAGTCAAGGAGAAACTCAAGTTCAAACAGAGTGGGCCATGCTTGATGGTCACACAGATTCTCTTCTCTCTCCCTGAGGCAATGTTCAGCACTGCTTGTGTGGCAAAAATAAAAAGAAATGTAGTTTTTATTCTGAAATATCTAAAGATAAACTGTCAAATTGTTTGTGATCAAGATGCCATTCCTCATGCCTTTCATCAGAATCATTACCAAACAACATAAAACTTTTCTCTTTTCTTCATAGATTTCACTAGTTGACTTGAATGAATTATTTAAAATATTTCAAAGACTCATTTCTTACTATAATAATACTTTACAATTGGCTTATCCCTTTGACAGTAAAAGTTGTTTTGTTCCCAAAATACTACTGAAGCAATTCCTAAGTATCACACACATTACATCATTCTCATATGGAACTTTTTAAGCACTGGTATAAGAACTATGATAATTTATCTGTGCTTAAAGAGAGGATGTTAACTATTCTTATCACAAAAATAGCTACATGAAGCAGTGCATATGTTAATTAACTAGAATGAATCATTCCATAATGTATATAAAGGTATCTTCATTCTATATGATAAATACTTACAATTATCACATCAAATTTACAAACAATCAAATGAATAAATATAATCATTTATCTGTTTTTATTCACCATTATAACCTTGATTCTAACACAGTGCCTGGTACACAAAAGTCACTTATTCAATATTTGCTCAGTGAGGGAACAAACCAAGATTTGTAAACAGTCAAAAGTTACTCTGTTTACTACTTTTTTTAATACAGAATTAAAAAAAAAACAGTAAGAAATCAACACTAGTTAATACATTGCATATTGTTATCTTAGGAGTAGTTGTTCAGGTGACCAGATCTAGGCATTAAAAAATGATCTGCTACTCTTTTTAACCCCTAAAATTTTTCCTTACTCCCACGAATGCTGTGAATGGTTTCTGCAGAGATTGGGTAGAGTTGAAGAAGAATAAAAGAAGCCAGGAAACTATCAGACCGTGTTCAATGCTTGGTATTTAGAAAACAAGATTATCATTTTGTATTGTATAGTGAAGGCTATATGAGCTAATCTTGGCATCTGTTAGTGTAGTACACCTCAGAAATGGAATAAATTTAGATAAAAAATCAATATATTTACCAATAATGCTGACTGGACAAAAAAGGGAGAGAATCAGCAGGTCAAACAAGTCTAAGAAACAAGGGGTCAAGCAGTACCTTTCTCTACATGTAATATTACTTGAAGAAAACTTTGACTATTTCAAGGATACATGATGAATTTGAAATACAATGATCAAATCTGAGTGTTTAATGAACATAAGCTGGGCGTGGTGGCTCACGCCTGTAATCCTAGCACTCAGGAGGCTGAGACAGGTGGATCGTTGTGAGTTAAAAATGAAGATACTCACTTTACTTACAATCATACAAAATTTTCTTGTAAATTAAAAAAAAATAGAGACTGCAAACATGTATTTTCTCAGGGAGAAAATGAGTCATAGTGGTGTAAAGTAAATAACCTTTTGGTGTCTGAATTAAGAAGACCTGTGTTCAAATCCTGTCTTTCTCATTTCCTCATCATGGGATGATGTTCAACCTACCTATCAGGTTTGATTTAAAATCAAATTTAATATGTAACTACTTCACCCTGAGCACAGTGGCACGTGTCTGGAATCCCAGTGCTCTGGGGAGTTGAGACCAGAGAATGCAAGTTCAAGCCCAACCCAGGCAACTTACACACTTAGTGAGACCCTTTTCCAAAAGAAAAATTAAAAAAGGATGTAGCTCAGTGTGAAGAGCCTGGCTTCAGTCCTCTGTACCACAGGGTGCATGAGTGTGTTGCGGGGTGGGGGTGGGGATATCAATTTGGTATTTTCCAATTCAGGGACTCAATGACTGGAAATTTTTCTTTTGAAAAATTAAATGATATTGTAAATTCTCAGGTATGTGTGTAAGAAAGAAGAAAAGAGAAGGAGAAGAAAAAGAAATGAAAACTTCCATCCACTGGATGTGTCAATTGTGAGTACAGGTTTTGAGCTTGCAGATAGACACCCTGCTGATAAATGTGGCTTTTTCAATATCTATTTTTTGTTTGTTTGCTTGTTTGTCTTTTTGAGACAGGGTTTTGTTATGCAGGTCAGGCTGGACTTGAACTCACTTTGAAGCCCAGGCTGGCTTCGAACTTGCAGCAATCCTCCTGCCTCAGCCTCCAAAGTGCTGGGCTTATTGGAGTGTTCCACCATGCCCGACTTTGCAATATCTGTTTTGAAATTCAACACTGGAGTACATAAAAACTGTGAAATTCATTTTTTTAAACATTAGCATTTAAAACAAACATGTCGCTTGCTTCAGTGAAGATTCAATAGCCTCAGTGTTGTAATTGCTTTTAAGTGCCAAGGAAGTTGAAGAAATAAAAGATAAAATTATAGTGACTACTTCCCTCGTGAAAAGTCGTTCTTTCAGTAATTCGATAAACAAAGAGGTTTATATAATACTGTTCATCTGTGAAAGATACTTTATGACAAAGATGTCTCTGTGATAAGAATTAATTAAAACCAACCATCTGGTTTGAAGAGTTTTTCTCTGAAAGAAAAAAGCATTTTTCAATTCTTTAAACATGTAACTTTCATTAAAGACAGAAAATTAAATAGTATCATTTTAATTGATTTGGGTGGGGATGAGTCAATTTAGGAGAGAAAGGACTCACTTAACATGGTTGGAAATAAATAGATATCACTATCTGCATCTTTATGAATCTATATTTCTACCTGCATAGCACATATAGATTATAGTATCATTGTTGCAACTTTGAACTTAGACTTTTAAATGGAATATTTGGGCTTTGGAAACTCTGGTGTTTAGAATTACACTTTTGCCCTTTCTCTCCTAATCTCATGTAAGAATAGGCTTAAAAACACTTCTGCCTATTCTACAATTTTTGTCACATCTCTCTTCAGTTTTACTGCAAATTTCACAGCATTATTGAATAACCTCAATTCTCAAGAAATTTTGTTTCCTCAATTTTAAATCTTCATAATCAAGCTATGTTATTCTACTGTTCTAGATAATGATAAATACAGTCTTTCAGACTGAAAGTAATATGGACCTGGTGTTGCATGGATATATTTGTATTTAATGAGAAAATTAGATAAGAATAGAGCAATTGGCTCCCAAAATCCAGATTCTTCCCATTCTACCAAATGTATCTAGATTTAAATATCTCTATGTCATTTATTAGTCATGTAACCTTGGACAATTTCACCAAACAACTAAATAATAAATTTTCAAGTTATTTCTCATGACAACCTTACTAGCTGTAAAGAATATTTAGAATAAGTCTAACACAGAACAGGTACTCAGTCAATGGTAGCTGTCAACATCCAATAACAATACTGCATATTCTTAGAAGGACCTTTGGAAGGAAAATCACAGTCACATTTCTGAGTCTCAATAATGGTTTATGAAATCAGCTCATTGTGAACAAGATGTGATTAAGACAATGACCACATGCACTGGATGCAAACACACACATGCTCTGTAATTCCAACATAAGATATCTACAATTTCAGTAATGTTATTCTTTTCATTATGTTATATTTAGTGACTAAATGTTTTTGATGCTATTAATAAAAAGCAGGTTTAGTACTTGTGATGGTTAACTGTACGTATCTGTCATCAACTTGGCTGGCCTAGAAGTGCCTAGGTTAAACGTTATTTCTGGGAATATTTGTGGAGGTGACTCATTGTAAGATTAGTATTTAATTTAGTAGACTTAGTAGATTGTTTTCCCCAGTGTGAGTGGGTTTGATTACAACAAGAGGCAGAAAAAGGAGACACTGACTGTAGTTTATTTCCTGCCTGCCTACTTGGGCTGGGCCATCTCATCCTGCATTTCTTAGCCCTCCCACTGGGATTTATACTATCAACTCCTCTGGTTCTTAGGCCTCTGTGACCCAGGTTGAATAACTTCCCATCCCACAGTTGTTCATGAGTCCCCAGTTTGCAATGGTAGGGGATAAGACTCCATAATCATGTGAGCTAATTCCCCATAATCAATCCCAGCTTCCCTCTCCATATAGACAGGTAGCTAGGTATAGATGTGTATATACATACACACAGAGAGAATAATCCTTTGGTAACTATAGGCAATTGATTCCAGAATCCACAAAGATGCTAAGATCTGTGGATGCTCAAGTCCCTTTTATAAAATGGCATAGTATTTGCATATGACCTATATCCTCCTGCATATTTTAAATCATTTTAAGCTATTTATATCACCTAATGCAATGCAAATTCTATGTAAATAATTGTTAAATCATATTATTTAGGGAATAATGACAAGAAAGAAAGTTATGTATATGTTAAAATACAGATACAATTATTTTTCAATATTTTCCATCCATTGTTGGTTGGATTTGTGTATGTTGACCTCACAGATATGAGACATATTTATCTCCTGTTGCTTTTGTGTCTCTGAAGAACTGTAACTAGCACAATCCATGCTTCCATAAAGCCTAAATAAGCCTTGTATGTAAATGAATGTTTTGTTGTTTCGGGGATGTAATTTTATAAATTTGTATTCCAGAGAATGATAGTCCAGAAACTTTAAGTGCTTCTCAACATCATTAATAGAACACAGAATTTCCTGGATAGTGTTTTGTGAATTTAGAGTATTTCTTTTATTTTCTGCAGAATTTTCCTTTTAAAATAATTGATCTGGGCTGGGAATTTAGCTCAGAAGTACAAGCGCCTGCCAGGCAAGCACGAGGTCATGAGTTCAATCCCCAGTACCAAAAAAATAAAAATAAAAAAAATAGAAAAATAAAATGATTGATCTGACAAAGTTCTATTAATTATGAAGAATTTGAGATTTCTGAAATCATATCAAGTACAATAGATAAGTAAATATTCATCACAAGTTTTTGAGTTATAAGTGTGTAAAGTGACAGGATGCAATCCAAAACCACACTGAGATAAACTACCATCACTGCAGCAGGTAGAAATTAGGAAATAGATGATATATGTAACAAAGAAGATTTCACATGATATGTTGCTAACTAGTTAAGAAACAGAAAAAATAGGACACAGATGATACATTCAAGAAAAATTTCATATAAGAAAAAGTATTTTTAAGTAGGTATTGATCAACTGAAGAGGAAGGCAAGAACAATAAGATATCACAGAGGAAAAAAAATCAGGAGGAAAAAAAATCAGGAAGAAGCTACCCAATGCTAACTTTGGAAGAACAAAGAGAATTGCTATAACTTTGAAGCTTGAAAGTAGGGCCCTTTACAATTAAACCCTGACTTATAAGAGGGAATGCTGATCAGATGGTGTTAGTGTGTTGAGTTCAAAATCCACTGCTCAAATAAGCGAGAGGATGGGAGTGGCTCTTTTGAAAAATGAGATACTACAGTGGCCATAGCTCATTTCTTGTTATCTGACTTGAAGACCTGTAATGATATTCTCTTTTATCTGGTTTTATACTACTTTGTTTTGTTTGAGTTTACTGTCTGTAAATGTATGAAAAACCATTTTGAAAAAAGCAAGAGACACTAGGGTAACCATTGTTATTCTCCGGTTGTTATGTCTTAAAAACCTGTATACCTTGCAGTGTTCTCTTTTGAAATGCTATTTTGTGTTTGACTCTATTCTGTCTTCTTTTGCTTTTCTCGTTCTGTTTTGTTTTGTTGTGTACTATTCTCTTTAAAAAAAAAAATCCACTGCTCAAAAGCCAGGTGGATGCCAATCCCTTGGTTCTATTGCCTCTGAAGTTGGGGTGGGGAAGTGATGAGGCTAATTCAGCAGATTTTGTAAAATCTACAGACTGAAAGTTCATTGTGTAGACACTTACAGGAATATAAAGCAAAAATGGAACAAAAAAAAGATATTTTTTCGTCTTCCTCCTTCAACACTCCAGCTCCCCTCTAATAATCTTGAGAGTAGAATCTAACAGATAACCAACCACCTGGCAAATTGACAAGGTGCCTTAGACCTGAGAGTGTCTGATTTAATAACTGACAAATTATCATTGCCAATACAATTTTATTTGGAAAACAATCCATATTCTACTACTAAGTATTCATACATGAAATAGTAAATAAACAGTAAGAGTTAAATGAAGTAAGATGAAAAATCTAAACAGGAGGTGAAGTTGACCAATAAAAGAAAAAAATCACATAAGAAAATGAAGATTTATATAACAAACCATGTAGTGAGTGCTTCGTACTGCACCTGCACAGAATAGCGCCTGGCTTTTCTTAAATGATTCTCCTTGGTCTTCATTAGATATGGTAGAGTATGGACCTCTTGAGAGTGGGTGCTGACATTTTTATACATGTAATAAATAACTTCAAAATGAAACCCGAATCTAGTTCAGTGAGTCAAAATGCACTGATTCTCATACCCTAGTTAAGGGACAGACCAATGTTCCAGAGTTATTGCTATTATTAATATTAATATTAAAATTTTCATAAGATAAAAGATTCAGTTCCTTTCTTGTGGTGAATAAGATGTGAACATTAATGTTGCCTGTTGCCAGCAGCTACGCTTCCATCCGTGCACCTACCCAACCGGAGAATGAATCCACCGCAGAGAAGTTCTTAGCTAGAAGATGAGGGAGCAGTTTAGTGGCTTGTGTTCCTTCCTCCAGTTCTACAGTCCCTTTGATTTAGTGACTTTAATGAGTAAATCTCACTTTCTGTTAAGTCTAGTCTGACTTTGGTTTTTCTCTTGGAACCCTGAGTCCTTACGGTTGTGGGATATCTTCCCTGATTTAAAGACTTAAATATCTAAGGTCTATTAAATACACCTTCCCTTTTGGACACTCTTTATGCTTACATGCAGACGTACACTTTTGTACAGATTCTAAATTGTTTTCAGAATACCCTTGGCCTTCCTTCAATTTATAGTAAAAATATCCTTCATAAAATTTAATAAGCTAACTTTTGAGTTACTAAAATAAAATTCATAATATATTAACATAATTTTGAAAATCAAATGCAAAGTTTTGTGTACTCTCTTTATTTTCTCTCATGTATAATGCTCTACTCTTTTTTCCTCCACTCTGTGCTGACTTTTGAAGCACATATGTCACCTCTTACATGCCATCTTCTGGAATTCTTCCTCTTAGTCTTTTATTTGTTAGAGTCTAACCCTCTCATAGTAATTTATCAAATAACAGGACACGTTTCGAATTTCAGATAGATAAATGTATAGATGGCTTCTACCTTCTATTACACTGCCAGCTTTAAGTAACTGTTAACTTTCACAATTACCATAATGGTGGTCAGGTAATATATCTATGCAGAATATCTTTGTACTTTATAAATTATGTATTTTAATATGCATTAAATATACAGACGGGCTGGGGATTTAGCTCAATGCCCTAAGCACCTGCCGGGCAAGCGCGAGGTTGTGAGTTCGATCCTTGGTGCCACAAAAAAAAAAAATATTTTGGGGCCAGGGATCTAGCTCAGCGACCTAAGCGCCTGCCTGGCAAGTGCAAGGTCATGAGCTCAATCCCCAGTGCTGCAAAAAAAAAAAAAAAAAAAAAAAAAATATATATATATATATATATATATATATATATATATACAGACTACATATTTGTAGCTTTGGGGGAATTTATTGTTGCTGTGATTCATAAATCTAGACTGGACAAAATTTTTTATGATTTGAAGGTAGAAAGTATTCCAGATTTTAGATAATTTGCTTATTTTGCCGTTCTGGGGATTGAACAAAGCCTTTGCAGGTGCTAAGAATGCTTTCTACCATGAAACTATGCATCCATTCCCCTATACACCTGCCTATGAGAGTGAATTACTATGCCCATTGTCTCTCTGTCTCTCTTTTGCCACTGAATTTCCCTATCTCATCTTTCTCTAAATTCTTCCACTTATCTCCAATTTATTTTTTATCCTTGTTTCCAGGTTGTTTGAAAGGCATTTAACAGCAAAACAACTGAATAACTGGCAGGGGTTGATTTTGCTTCTGCTTTAAGACATATTGAATAGCCTCATTCTCAACATTATTTTAGTATTAATTGATTAAATAACATCCTAGAAATCATGGTATTTTGATTACTTATATTCTTCATAATATTTTGCATAGTTGTTAAGCCTTTTCTTAAGCAATTTTGTCATCTTTGGCATTCGATGAGTGAATAGTGTGTCTCTCACTATTCATGTCTATCCTGAAGACACTTGGCATGTGGAGATTTGTCACTTTTCTGGTGGTCAAGTCTGAAATACATACATCAGGAAGCTGAAGTTCAGAGAGTCCCTTACTCCACTGAGCTTTGCTAAGCATTATGAATCTACATCTCCACCTAGTTTTGCTGGGGTGACTTTATTGTACAGATTCAATCTTGCTGAAAGATATTTATTATTCAGGAAATACTCATTTTAAAGTAAAGATGTTCATGCTCCATTCTCCTCTGAGAAGAACAATTATTGGAAGTTAGAAGACAAACTTCATGTATTTTGAAAGAAAACAAACTTCTAAGTCAAGAAGAATTAGCTTCATATTTTAGTTCTTGAATCTCCTTCTCTCACAGTAGGAAAAGTACATAACTTTTCTTAATTTTTGTCCCAATCTATAAAGTAACTCAGAGGTTGGCAGTGATAGTCTAGAGACAGTAGATGTTTATTAGTGCCCAGACTCATTGCATGTCCTTAATAACTGATGTGAATTATTAAATTTTCTTTGAATACTTTAGTCACTCTATTTTTATTTTACTTTGTTTTTTTTTTAGATCATTTGGTCTTTGATCTCAATTGTGGTTAACAGTTGACCTTTTTCAATAGACTGGCATTGTAGCGATCATTATGAACTTCTAACTTGTAAGTTTTTTCTTTCTCGAAATGACTCTACTGTCAGGAAGGAGTCTTTAATTGGATTTCAATTGCTGAGTGGTCTTCTTGAATGCTAAACTTTCTTGTAAGATATAAAGATAGAATAGAAAACTCAGTTCAAAACTAAGAATGAATATAATATAAATATAAAATTAAAGAATTTAATGTGTAAAATGCAGAAAATAATGTCTCTTTTTTTCATCTGTGGTTTTCACTAACTTCATAAGAACCAAAGATCCTGCTATTTATTTATTTATTTATTTATTTATTTATTTATTTATTTATTTGGCAGCGCCAGGGTTTGAACTCACAACCTCACACTTGCCAGGCAGGTGCTTACACCACTGAGTTAAACCCCTGGCTCTAGATCCTGCTCTTTAAAAGCAAAGCAGGCCCCATCATTGTCTAAAGAAATTTTGTAGGTTAGAGATTATTTTTCATTCTATCTTTTGTCCCCAGATAAATTCTATTCTATGCTATTGAAACCTGCAGTTTGGGCATGACCACTCTTTTGGGAAATGGAAACCAATTCCAAAGGAGAGGAAATGCACCTTTCACAGGTATATTTATGTTTTACATTGTGTAATTCTCATTCCAGATATGAAATTGGAGCCCATTTATTGGTTTGTGCTATTCCTGGGTGATTTTTCCTAATGTAGGACCACCAACTCTTATTTTGGGCAGTTCTACTTCTGAGAATTTTGTTATTTAAGGTAAATTGAAAGAG
>RJWT010001116.1:0-52004 GCA_004365215.1 Cuniculus paca
AATCATAATAGGATAAATACACTCCATCATCAAGTCCGAGAACATGTTGGGAATGTAATATCCCAGAGGTGCCCTTTATGCTGTGAATCAATCATCCCACTTTCTGTTTTGGGTTGCTATTTATTTTTCCATAAAACACAGAAACTGCCCTACTAATCTGGATTTAAAAACAATGAAATATGTTTTCCTTTGAATATATATATATATTACACATACACATCTAAACATACATATATGTAAATACGCACATATATATGTATGATTGATATTGCATATATGGAACCAGATCTCTCTGTATCTGTATGCTTGTTACCCAAGTTGCATTTTTAAGCCTCATTTATATGTGTAGAATTCACAGCGAGAACTGACTTTCAAAATCTTCACTCTGACAAACTAGTTTGAGGGGCGGAAAGGAAAGCACAGGAGTGCTCCTCCTCCTTCAGTGTGTGTGGAGTTACCTGGAGACTTGGATGAGATGCCTATTGCTGCTCAGTGGGTCGGGATGAGACTGAGTCTCTGGGTTTCTAAATGATTCTGGGGGCTGCTGACCCGCGGGCCTCACTTTGAGTAGCACAGAGAAAGTCTGCACTGTGGTTCCAAACTGGGCTGTGTATTACCCAGGGAGATTCAGAAATTGATGACTCCTGGAACTGCCACCAGAGGTGCAGCAGGTCTTGGAGGAACTGGCTCAGGAGTGCACATGAGCTCCCCGTGGGTTGGGACCTTGGCTGAGTTGCTACCTTTGAGGCTGCTGGATGAAGCAGAAACTCTCTCTGCCTTAGCCTTTCCTAAGTCCACTGGAAAACCTCAAGGCCTACTCTAAACGCTTCATTGGGTTTCAAAGAGACAACGTGTATTTACATAAATCAAAGAAATGCTGCAGAGTCAACACGTCTGCTGTGTACAAGGAGAGCCCCACAGACTGGCAGGCTTCTCTCAGTGAACTACTTCAGCAGGCAAAGAAGCACCAAGTTCCCCTTACAGAAATAGTAAAAAGGCTGAGAATGAAGACAGCTGCCAGCTCTTATTTAATAATGTTATTTCTTTGGCATTTGTTAGGAATTATTAGCATATTCAAGATATACTCCCATATCTTTTCTTGAGCTTGAGAGACAGGATTTTGCTTCTTTGAGACTCAGGCACCTACCCACACCATACCAGTTCTCCTCTTTGTTCCAGATCTTCAAGCTTTGACCAAACTCCATTATCCTTACCTGTTGGCCCTCTCTTCTAATAATCACCTTCCGATTTAAGCTCCGTGGTTCATCCACATTCCAGTGCTCATTTGTGATCCCCTACCTGTTGTCATCCATCCATGATAATGACTAGCAAACACCCCTTCCATGATGTATCCAGTGTTAGCTTTCAAGAGCTATGTAGAAAGTGATTTGCTGGAAAAGTCTAGCACCAGTTTTACTGGATGCCATTCCAGTAATTGCATCAAAAAAATGATTGACATATAAAGGGCATAAATTATGAAAGTACAACTTCCTGAATTTTTATGTATGTATGCATTTATGTGATCACAACCCAGAATAAGATAGAGAACACTGTCATCACTCAGTGTCCCCTTGGGCCCCTTCTGTAAGCAGCCTTCCCCTAAGGGTAACTGCTTTTTCACTTCGGTCACCAAAGAGAAACAGACTAGCAAGTAGGAATGTTTGGGAAAGCTACCTTAGTATTTAACAGGTTTAAGAGTTTCATATTTCTGAAATGTTTTGGAATAGTTCAAGCCAAGATTTTCTCCTCTTTTTTTCCCATGGGGCACATTTTTTTTCTTGGCATTTAAAACCAATCAATTTCTAAAATATGAATTACTTCATTCCAGCATCAACTCTGTACTTTACAATGTTACTTAACCACCAAGCTGTTTTATTTCCAGATTAATAAGTTTCTTAACATTTATTATGTCTTCAAGAGATAATTTTCACATTGGTAAAGATTGTTTGAAATGTCAGTTTGGAATAAAAGACAATGGAAATTTGTTTTGAACACTCAAAGGCAAAATTTTACTGACCAAATTTAAAATAAATATGTTTTGTGTTTTTTTAACATAAAATATAAAACAAAGAAAATAATTTTTATGTTTAATAGTGCTTATTAGCAAGAATTCAAGCATCATTTAATCCATTGATTTGGTTTGGGGAGGAGAGTGGCCATTGGTGTGTAGACTACTCGTTCTGTTATACAGTTTTTAAATGTCGGAATATTGATAAATGGTTTAACAGGATGTTTCTTTTGTTACAGGACAAAATTTCAAAGTTACTTTAAAGCTACTTATTTCAAAGACAACTGTTTGTTGCCAATTCACAGAAAGTTCTGTGTTTTAAACAGAATTTAAAATTTAAACAGAACAGATAGTTTTTAAATTTTGAGTTTTAAAGAACCTTTTACAAATATAAATATTTGTAAATATTCTGGAAATATTTGTATTACCACCCCATGGTGTATGTTTACATTCATTCCTTCTGTTGTATCACAAAATAGGTGAACTTTGTTCTGGTCGCCTTTTACTGTCCTGTCTACCCCTCAGAGTTTAAACTGCGCATAGGGTGTGCTTTGTTCTTTGTTTTATACTGAGAGGCAATATTTGCAGTGGGTTAGGTTAGGCCTTGCTTTGCAACCCTCCAGCTACCAGCTGATTGACATTGGCAAGCTACTGGGACTCTGAGTCTCGTGTCCCTCCTTTGTGCAAAGGGTAATAATGCCATCTGTCTCAGAGTCCTCTCCTGAGGCTTAAAAGTGGGGAAGCACTTCTAATCTTCTCCATATACAGAGTGTGTAATCTGCGTTAGTGGCTAGAAACTGCTTTAAAGTACACACAGAATGGCGGTTGACAATCTATTCATCAGCTCAGACAAATTGTTTAAAGCTCAAATCATAGGTGGGGGGAGGGGAAATGCTAAATTCTTGTTTATGTTCATCTGCTGTTGCCTCTGGTTCAGTTTACCAGCCAGCAAGTGCATAGCCAGCTTGCTTCTCTGACTGGTTGCCTGGAAATTCCAGGCACATAGTGGGCTTCTTATCCTGGTAAATTGGCTAGGTCCGCAAAATGCACTGATGCAGGAGAGGGGAGGCCTGTGTTCCTCTTTGACCACAGAACCACAGCTTAATGACCCAAGCTGTCCTGTGGTGCCCTGTGACCCCCACCCACTGAGAAAGTACACTCAGTTTGCAGGGAGACTTGTTTCATTTTGGTACAGCCCAGAAATCCAATACCACAGAAGATTTCCTCAAAAAAAAAAAAAAAAAAACTGCAACTGATCATACTCTGGCTCAGAGTTTAGCAAACATTTTTACATAAAGAGATGAACAGGAAATGTAGTGATTGTGTGTCACGCAGCCTGTGTTATAAATATTCAACTCTGCCATTGTAGTGCATAAGCAGCCAAATACTGTGTGAAAATAAGTAGACATAGCTATGTTCCAATGAGATGTTATTTACAGAAACAGGCAGAGGGTGGGATTTGGCCCATAACTGGCCAATCGCTGCTCTAAATCAGTGATATCCAATAGAAATAAAAAGCGAACCACATATGTAATTTTACATTGCCTAGTAAGAGTATTTTAAAAGTTTTTGGCATAGTCTCTCTACTTTTAAAGATTTTTTAAAATTAAATTGTAAAAATTTTAGACGCAAAAGGCATAGATCCTCAAATCATTAAAAATAGAACGGTCATGTGAACAGCAATCCTACTGCTAGGGCTGTGACACATCCAAAAGAAGTGGAGTCCATCTTTGAAAGAGCCAGCTGCTCTCCCATGGTCCACCAAAGCAGCAGTCACAACACAGGGTCTCAACCAAGACGTCCATCAACAGATGAGTGGACCAAGAAAATGTAATGTAAGCATAGAGTGGTATAGTTTTGGGTCTTCAAATCCTCTCACTTGTGACAATATGGTTAACCTGGAAGACAGTGTGTTAAGCTAAATAAGAAAGGCATGTGATCCCACTTGCATGTTAAAAAGTAGAAGCAGTGCTTATCAGGGACTTGGGAGAGGATGGAAAGTTGGGGAGATGTCGGTCAAATAACACAAAACTTCACTGAGATAGGAAGAATAAGCTCAAGAGAACTATGGCACAACACGGGGATTATGTTAACTATGGTGACTAGTTAATAACAATATATTATTCTCGAAAACTGAAAGCACAACATTTAAGATTCAGATGAAGAAGGAGAAGGACACACATCTTCCCTTATGAGTAACTTAAATTTGATGAGGCCTTCTGATAGCCAATGGCTCACTTCAGAATTCCCCAATTATTATTGGAAAGTATGAAATTATTCAAATGCTAATTTTGATGTCACTTCTGCTACCTACATTTGCATAAGCAAGCCACTTAACCATCCAGATTCAAAGGCAGAGGACACAGGCTCCACCTTCTCTTGCAAAGAACCACAGAGTCACAAAGCAAAAGGAGGGCAATGCCCATTTTGCAAGCAATCCATCACAGAGACTAATCTCAGCCAACAACCAGCCTCTGGATGGTACATTCAAATGAATCTGTATTCCTTCACTACTCTTGTTTGTGTTTATATCTCATCCTGAAATATGGAAAAATAGAATATTTGCTCATACATGGTCACATTTTGAGACCTGAAAATTAAGCTGGGACAGCGGTTTTATTCACAGTTTTCAGTGCTTTGTGTCAGCTTTGAGTACTCAATGCTATTTTTTCTCTTAAGATATTATCAATTTTGTTTGAATCATAACTAGAATTGCTCCTTTTGGCATCCCTGGGGCTGATATGGATGCTCTACTCAATGTCAGAGATGAAGAATTAGCCTGAGCTCACTTGCTAAAAACAAGATAAACTCTGTTCCAGCTTCCTGCTTCTTCTTATTCCTGTTCTGCTTTTTATTTCTGGAATCACTCTAATCATCATCTTTATGACATATTACTTAACATTACTTTGAGTTACCTTTCTTGAGTTACTTGAGTTGCCATTACTTGAATTACCATTACTTTGGGTTAACTTTCTATTACTTTGACAGACTATCTGAGAAAATCAATTTAAAAGGAGGAAATGTTTTATTTTGGATCACATTTTCAGAGGCTTTAGCCAATGATCAGCTGAGTGCATCGCTTTTGGGCCTGTGGCAAGGCAGAACATCAAGGAAGAGACCACATGGTAGAGTACAACCTCTCACCACATGGCAGCAGGAAGCAGAAAGAGAGAAGGAAATTCTAGAGTCCCAATATCCCTGCAAAGCCACCTCCCCACAGTGCCATCAGCTGGCTCCCTGGGTTCAATTCATTAGTCTTTGCAGGGCCTTTAACATCCAAACCATAATCTCAACCCTTAAAGTGAGCAAAACACAGATTCGGCATCCAAAAATTCAAAATGTTCTGAAATCGGTGCTGAAAGGTTTTGAATTTCAGAGCATTTTGAATTTTGGCTTTTTAAATTACAGCTGCTCAACCTGAAAAGTCTATGCATATATTCCAAAATCAAAAAGAAATTTGAGACACTTTGGATCCCAAACATGCTGGGTAACAGGACTCAGTTTGGAGGAATTAATCTCTCACTCTATACTGAATGTGAATCTTCCTGGCCATAGAATGGCTTTCCACATGGTCACTGAACAAAGTAAAGTCCATCTCATGACTCTGTCACCCCTTAGCAGCTAAGTGTGTCCTGCTAGATCTTCTCAATCCATCTGGCAGGAGACTACAGAGAAGAAAGGGCATTTCTTTGTGCTTTTTGCTTGGGAAAGATAGACATGACATCCTGCTCATATCCCCTGGGTGAGAATTGTTTCCATGGCCTCGTCTAGAGGTGAAGGATGCTGGGAATGTAGTTCCTGGTCGAGAGCAGCTCTGCAGCAACAGTTGACACTGTGGAAGGGATGAGCCCATCTTCAGTGGCTGCCTTGCCTGTTCCCCACGGTGATGGGGAAGCTTGATGCCCAAATCCATGATTAATGAGAAGGGGGCCTATCTTACTTCATTCTCAAAATTTTAATAGTGAAATATAGGGGCTCTGGACACATCTCACCTCAGATCTTTTAGGCCATCCTTTATCACTCTGGCCATTGCTGAGGTGACCTGCTGCTCATCTCCACTGCAGCACTTACTTCTGCTGTCACACTTGGAAGCTCCTTTACTGTCAGCTGTGGAATACCTGCAGCAGGTCTTGTAACCATATTTGACACAGGACACACCAGCAGGCAGATCAAGGCACTGGTCAGGTCTGAGACACAGTCTCCACGGCTCTGCAGAAGAGCCCCCAATGGCCACAAATAGCCAATCTACAACACATCCTTGAATTGCCTTTTTCCTCTTCCCTGTTACCCAATTTTTGCTATTGTTGACCTCACTTCCCAAAAGAAATTACTTTGTTTTCAGGGAGCCCAGACTAAAATGTGAATATGGACACTTCTCATTTAACGACTGAGTTTCATCCCTGCCACTAGGTCATTCAGTGAATGGGTCACTAAATGAGGAATTATCTGTAGTATGTACATTACAATACTCAGAACAAAGAAATGGTCAATGGAAACTCCAGCCTCATGAATTTGCTCTTATTTGCATGACTCTTGCATGCAGTACTCTCATGTATAACAGAACATAAAACTAAGTACTGTACTGTACAGTACAGTCAGCAAAAAATCACAGTACTGTATAGATAAGGTATACGGTACCACTCAAGACAGAGAGGTCCTATAAACAAGATGGACAAAGTTGTATGAAAAAAAGACAGGTCATAAATCTGAGTGTGGATCATAAGTTCAAACAGTGCACCTCGATCTTAAGCCTGAGCACTTGCCATCCAGGTGGGTTGCTAAATGAGGAATGACTGTAGAGCACATGTAAGTTTTACAAAATCATACTAAATTGTACCTACTGCCCATGTTAAGAAACAGTTTGTTGAATCTTGCTCTATTCATCTCAGCATACTCGAGAAACAATTCTTTTTACCAAATGAACAAATTTTTTTTTTTTGGCGGAATCAGGGGTTGAACTTGCGACCTCACGCTTGCCAGGCAGGTGCTTACGCCATTGAGCTAAATCCCCAGCCCTTAAACTTTAAGTTTTTGTTTTTGTTTTTATTTATTTATTTATTTTTGCAGCACAAGGGATTGAACTCACAACCTCGCACTTTCCAGGCAGGTCCTTAGACCTCTGAGCTAGATCCCTGGCCCAAATGAAAAGATTATTGAATGGAGACACTCCTTAGATCTCATTGTCTCCTCTTCCCTTAACCAGATATCAGCAAGCAATTAACAGCTAAGTTTTCTATTATGCTGCTCATAATCTCAAACAACAAAAGCTTTAAGCACCTATTAACTGGTTGAACTAGATAATCACAGCCCAGATAAGTTATGTTTCAAGTGTCAAGAACCCGGGCTACCAACTGTACATTCACATTTCAAGTTAATAGCTAATCCAGAAACACCTCAGGGAATTATTCTCCCATGACACTGCTCACTAACTGTGATGGTATCACTGTGATTTATCAGGTAAGGAAAATGGAAAACAATTGAATATTTTCCAATTAATGAGACAATCTTGATTTCTACAAAATTCATAAAATCTTTGTTAAGTAAACCCTTTCATAATTGGTAAAAACATAATATTTTTAGTGATGAAATGGGTTACTTGAATCCCCTGTGATTAAAATTATTATGTAATTTGTTAAGAACAGTTTTCACATTCAGAAACATTCACCACCAATTCCGCTCCAAGGTATTCTGCCTTAATTGTCAAATTTTTCTAGGGATATATGACTCAACTACTCACCTAGTTAGCCCAACACCCAGTAGTTAGCAAAGATAAGCAAGGAAACCTGAAAGAAAATAGACGTGAGGTCTTACAAGAGTTAGCTAGCTCTCTTCCCATAAGAATACAAATATCTCAGATCTATTTGGGTTGCGAAATGTACCCAGATACTTCCAGCCATGTGCCTAATGAAAACAAAGGAACTGATGGACTGTAAACGGTGAGAATTTAGATAGACAGTTTAAAAGTAGATACTGCATAAGCGAATCTTAGTTTATTCTTGAGTCACAGGGATTTTTGGTTTATTGGCCTTCTGAAAAGTATTTACCCAGAATGAATAAAATGAAACATAGTCTTGAGGGGTAGAGAAGATACTGTTTTTGAAAAAGAAATGTGAGGTCTTATTAGGGCAAAGCTGTTAATTACACACTTCATTATTGTCAAGGTTAATACAGTCTATGAGAGCACAGGCACTTTTTCATTGCTTTCCTGGGAAAAAGGGGAGACAGCTGTTCTCTTGGACAGATCCATTATAGCTTATCACCAGCCACAGCCTGTGGAAGGGGCACCATGAAATATGGCCGCTGTCACCGGCAGCCAGAACAGATGCTGAGCTGGTCCGGGGTACAATGGGAAGACAATGAGAACCTCAGCTTCAGACTCAAATAGATTAGGTTGCATTGATTTTTAATGCCTAGAGGTTCTGCAGCACAAAATTCACAGATACTCTTGCAGTTATTGTATTATTGATCTCTCTAAAACTGCATAATCTTGCTTTAATAAACATCAGATGCTGACAATAATAAATAGTGATACTTCCCTTCCAAAGCCTGGGGAAATGGTGGTGGAAAAGTCTACGTATTTGGATTTCATTATTATTGCTTCGCTAGTTTTGATTTCAGAATTGAAATCTGAGTCAATGAAGAAATATTGCTTTGATTTAACTGACCTTCTTGATGAAGTAAGATTATAATACCCTTCTTTTCTTTTATATTTTTTGAGCCAGCCAATAATTTGTTTTCAATAAACACTTAGATTTTGTGAGCCCATGTTTGTTAACACTAAGTTAATAGTTTTCACTAAAACAAGGAAAAACATGTGCCTCATTGAATAAAGACACATGTATTCCATTGGCACACATTTTCAAATGCTAAAAATGAGAAAATGAGAACCAAGAAAAGACAGTGCATTAGTTGGAACATATGTTACTTCCCTTTGGTTTGTGTTGGGTTGGCTGTTTTGGTTTTTTGCTTTTGTTTCTTTACTATAGATTAATTAAAATTTCTTCTTTTCTAATCTCTACACCCACATGTTAACTTTCATGATATCCAGGTTTTACTTATCAGTAAGTCCAGAGTTATAGTTTCATAATAAGATCATGATGCTAACATACCTAAACTGGACCTAAACTGTGAAATCTTCTAAAACCAGACAGGCAAAAAATCTACTGAGGTCATCATTTTGGTTAAGCATAAAAAAAAAAAAATTCTCTCTCACATGGAAAGAGAAACTGTTGAATAGTGTGGCTGCCAATGCCAACTCTAACTTCAAGTCATTTTAACATAATATGTATATGCACTTTCCCTATACGTATAGAGAGGGCACAATATATATAAGAAATTTATTACTATATTATATACACTTAATGAAGTATATATGATTAATAAAGTATATTTTAGTAGTCTTCTGTGTGTATAATGCTGGGTTCTGTTATATTAAACAGCATATCCCGTCTTAACACTTGTGTATTTTAAAAGTAATCTTGATTGCATAGAATGTGGAAAATGTGCTAATTCCCTTGTGTCCACAGAGTGAGCCCTGGGTCACCAACAGCGTCACCTGAGAGATTTTCAGAGCTTCATCGGCGCAGTACCCTCCCCAATCCTCTGAAATCAGAGTCTTCCTTGCACAGTGTCCTGGGGGATTTGTGTGCACGTTATAGTTGACAAGCCCTGGTCTAAGAGAGTAAACCACCTTTGATCCTCTACCCAGAGACAACCAATATTAATATTTTGCTGTATTTCTAGCAAAGTATTTTCCATTTTTATCTTTTGGTTTGTCTTGAAATTCTAATTTTGTTAATTTTCTGACTCATTCCAACAGAGTGATAATCAGGACTTGAAAATAATCAATTTTAGCTCTGTTAAGGAATATTTATTTTATGTAGCCATTGTAGTTAATTTGAGATCCACCTCCATTTAAAGAAATCTGTTCTGTGTCTGAAGTTACTAATGATAATTATTTAAAATCTACTGCTTGAATTCTATTTCTTTCAGGCTATAGAACTGATATTTATTTCTTCATATTCATTGTGTCTTTCTTTTTTCCCCCACATTATCAACCTAATTTGAAAGTAAATTTTCCTGAAAAAACAAATGGTTTACTAACTACTCTGTGCTAGGGTGTTCTATATTCTAAGAATCTTACCAACTGTTTTACATTTCTTATTAAATCATCACACTAACCCAATGAGACAAGGATGCCTTCTTGCCATCTTATGTATTAAGAACTTGTGAATTAAAAATCTTAAGTAACTTTCCTGATACCGTATAACTCAAAAGTACTAAAAGTTTGTCATTCAAAATAATGATAATAAATACTACCTTGTTTTTTTAATGTTTTTGTTTTTTCTTCCACCTAGCATTTAGCTCATGATAATGTTAGTATTTCCCCTTCTACATTAACAAACTTACAGAATTCCACTTATTCAGCTTATTGCTATAAATTTGCATGTGAACTAACTATGCCTTTTTGAATATGTAGTAACAAGGGCAGAGGGGAAACAGCAGACACCCCTGTTCTGAGACCACAGATAAATTTACATGCAGAAAAAGCAACCCTCTAAAATCTCACAGAAATATGAGTGTAGCCACTATTACACCAAAGTGGGTACAGAAAAGTACACTGACCTGGGCTGCAAGTGTAACGCAGGACTATAGTACATGCTTAGCATACTGGAGGTCTTGGGGTCAACCCCCAAACACACACACACAAAATTAATCTAACAGTAGAAGACAACTCTGTAAATGAAAACTATAAGACCAAAGTTAAAAGCACAGGATATAAACATAGTACTGTAGTTAGCAAAGGTATTTCCCACAATAGAGTGAGTTAATAATTCTGAAATTGCTGTACCATTAAACTGGGATTGAGTACATAAATGAATGGAAGATGGTGAGTTCCAGCATTTGTACTGTGTTTATTTCTTTTTCTTCTTTCTGAGAAAAAATACCTGACACCCACAAGTTAAGAGAGGAAAGGTTTATCTAGCTCAAAGTTTGTACAGGTTTCAGCCCATTATTGGCTGACTCCAAGACAGGGTGGCACCAGGCAGACAAGCGTCATAGAGGAGAAACAGTTCATGGCAGGCAGCAGGTAGCAAAGCAAGCAATGGAGAAGACAAGCCTCTTTCTGTGCCTTATATTGTATCCAGGTTACTGGGATTAGGATGGTGCCAAACTTATCAGTGGACTGATTTAATAATCACCCACCCTTAATCCTAGCACTGCACCATGAATCAATCACACACTCTAGATTCAGCCACCCCTGAAAACATCCCAGCAGGACTGCATGAGGCGTCTAGACACAAGCCATAATATACTTTTAGTGAAGGAGTTTACAGACATAAGTAAGGGGGAAAGCTGGAGTGAAACGTGATACTGGATTAGATTCAGAAACATCATTACAAATTCATACTCTGCTTAGTACCGACATAGATGGACAGACACAATTCTGGATGTGTGTATACATGGATTAGTATATAAACACATGTGTCTTAGCTATGTTCACTAACAGTCTGGGAGCAATGGCGCTAGTAATTGTGAATTTACCCAGAATCCAGATACTCATTTCTAATACCACTCTCCAATAAAGGGAACCAGGTCTCCTTGGAGAAATGGCTGATTTGGGGACAAAGGGAAAATACAAGATGAATCTAGAGCATCTTGTTATGATTAAAGGTAAAGAAGTGCTCAAAAAAATTAAAAAAGGGATTATCAAAGGGATGTAGTAGCCAACCTGAAAGAACTCTCAGTGACAAAAGTTGGACTCACTTAAGCGACAAAGCAAATATAAAAACAAATTATAACCCAAAGTATTTTAAAATTTCCATGAATCCATCTATAGCGCTATAAGTGAGTGAATAAATTAACAAATGTTGAACACTGAACAAGGCTCCTATGCAGATGGATTTCAAACACTTTATATAGACACATCTACCCCAGGAAGCAGCATTTAACCTCTGGGTATGTCCTGCTTCCAAGGGAAAGCGAGAAGAGGGTAATTTTCAGAGTAGAAACCTGGCAAACACTGCATCCCCCAAGTGATCGAGGTTAAAATGCTCACTAAAAAGTCATGTTGGTGCTGTGTGCAAGGGATATGATTTGATCAAATTGCTACTTCACTCTTTCTCTCTGAAACTCATAATCCCAGTTTAACCAAGAAGAAAACCTCAGACGAATCCAACTGAGGAACATTCTGTAAAATACCTTATCACTGAGAAATTATCATGGACCAGAGGAGGGGCGGGAGACATGACAAATAAATGTAACTAGCTGTCCTGATGGAACCCCAGAGCCCTAGGAGAAAACAAATAAAATCCTAACAAATGTAGAGTTTGATTAATAGTAATGCAAGATGTTAACCATAGGAAAAAGTGAATGAAAGTTAATTATATAACCTTCTCCATCTTTCCTTTGTAACTTGTCTGTTACTCTCAAATTATGGTAAACCCAACAGTTTATTTGAAAGAAAAAGGGACAGATGGAAAACGTTGGCCCAAGAGTGTTTGGGAGAAAATATAAAAATAAAACCGTTAACTTTTTCCATGACAGTTAATAGTTTGAGAACCACTGAACTGCAACATACAAGCTTGAGGACAATTTAAAGTCTCCTATTGTACTCACAGAGATGGTTTTGAACTCCTTGCTCATTGTTCGAAGGTATTTTTCTCTTAAACTCCTGGAATTAACAACACTTTGTTCTTTGTTCTTTTAACCGCCCCCATCATGTTTTGCTGCAAACCTTACCATTGTCGATGCACAGCAGACTGGCGTTGTAAGTGGCTTGCTATTTCTCTGTTCCTGGCATTCCAGCGTTACTTAGGTTCGTTAAAGGGAACAGCTTGTCACTAAGATCCAGGCACAATCACATCATTACCACATCACCCAGAATTCAGTGAGGGAGATGTGCAGAAACATGGTCACAGCAAGCATTACCGTGAGATGCTTAATAAGAATATCACATCTGGTCAAAAATTACACTGCACAAGTAACATCCAAATTGTTCCTTATTCGGTGTCAGAAATTGTCTTCCTCTTTGATAAAGTCCCACGGCATGAATTATTATACATCTTCTACGAACACATAAAACAATGGATACCCATTTCTTATTATGGAATACTAAAGCAAATCATCTGAAGATTGAACATAAAAATAATGAATATGTTTTTATAACCACATTATGCATACTGCTAAAATATAACTCATCAGCTCACTATTGGATGGTTAGAGCGTATTTAGGTGGAAGACAAGTAGGAAACTCTAGTTAATAAGGTAATCACAACTAGTAAACAGGATAATCATAGCCTAAGTAGCCTGTTGATGTTCATTGATCTTTCTATTGAGATAAGTAAGGACCAATTTGCAAGCTAAGATTCCTGTTGAGTATCTGATTTATTTTACCAAGCACAGCGGGGCACATCTTAATCCCAGCACTCTAGGAGGCTGAGGCGGGAGGACTGTATGTTCGATTATGGCCTGGGCAACTTAGCAAGGCCCTCACCTCAAATTAAAAGGTTGGGGGGAGGGTGCTAGGGATGTAGCTCAATGTGAAGGCCCTAGAGTCAATCCCCAGTGCCACCAAAACAAAATTTTTTTATTGAATGTGCTCCTGCAATCCATCCACCGTTGTTTGGTGGCCATATAAAGAGACGCGGATCTATCGTATGTAGGCCTCCGTGGTGCACACTCGGTGGGCAAACACGCGCTCTCGGGGATGCTGCGGGCTCTTGGCTGCCCCGGTTCGTTGGCACCGGCTGGGCTGGGAGCGGAAACCTTGCGGCGCGTCTAAAACCCAAACCCTAAACACTGTCCCCTTGACTCTCCGCAGACAATCGTGCGAGGGCACAAGCCCTGCCAGGAGAGCTCCATCAACGGGCTGCTGGAGGACTTCGACAGCATCTCGGTGACGCGCTCCAACTCGCTGCGCAAGGAGAGCCCGCCGACGCCGGGGCCGGGGCCGGGGCCGGGCGCGGGCCGCGCCGCCGAGAACGGCTTCCCCAGCTGCTCGCGCTACTCCAGCGAGTCGGACCCCGCGGACGGCGCGGCGCTCTACGCCGACGAGCTGCTGGACGCCTTCCACCGCGGCAGCCCCGCGGCCCGGCAGAACGGCCACGTGCCGGGGCCGGTGCCCGTGCTGCTGCCGCTGCCGGTGTCGCTGCCCGCGCCGCCGCGCCCCGCCGACTGCCGCGCGCGCCCGGACGCGCCGGGCCGGGCCGCAGAGCCGGGCGAGCTGCGCTGGGAGCCGCCGCGGGCCGCCAGCAGCTCGCCCCTGGACTACGCCTTCGCCTTCCCGCCGCCCCGCGCCTCCAAGGAGAGCCTGGCCTACAGCGAGAGCGACTGGGCGCCCGGCCTGGACGACTACGACCGCAGGCCGCGCTCCTCCTACCTGACCCAGACCAGCCCGCAGCCGGCCATGCGGCAGAGGTCCAAGTCCGGCTCGGGGCTGCAGGAGCCCCTGATGCCATTCGGAGCAAGTGCATTTAAGTCCCACCCCCAGGGCCACTCCTACAGCTCCTACACCTACCCTCGCCTGTCCGAGCCCACCATGTGCATTCCGAAGGTAACCTCCCCTCTGCCCCCAGTGGGCCTCACCTCCGCGGGGTCGTGGGGAGAACCGTGCAGCGCGTTTGCTTTTTCACCGCATTGATCTCATCCTAGGGAAGTACTCTAATTGCTGAGTTACAACTCCAGCCCTTTAAAGAAAATTATTTCGAAACAGCTGAGATGCCCAGACAGACTTCAAAAGTCCAGTCTTTTTGTCTGGGCCCCCTGAGTAGCTGGAATTATAAAGCTTGCACCGTTGCATCACTTTATTTATGCCTTCTCGGTGATAATCCCTATCCAAATCCCCTCATATTTCAACCCACGAGCCCCAAGGACAAAGGCTTTAGAACAATGCACATATTTCATTAAAATCAAAATCTGCCTTTTGGAATTTCCCGTAAGGTTTCTGATTATATAAAAGGCAAAGAAAATGCTCTTTAGTTGAAATGTTTTATGATAGACTGGTAAGTTTTATGCCGTAATGTTGTACTGAGTTCCCTGTTAAGGACTAGAGGATTGTGGATCATTAGATGGTCCGCGTAGGGGTTCCTACGTTCTTCCAAAGTTGGCATGACGCTATGGAAAAGGAAAAAAGAAATCAGGAAAACACGGTCAGTTGTTAATGAAACTGGTTTTATTCGACTTGAGGAACAGTCCTTCATTTTGAGATCCCCATTATTTTTGTGTCAAAATAATGCTTTTCGTATGAAACTTGGGGGATGATACATAGTAGCTGGTTGCTGGACCATTTACGTAAGCTTTTTATTTTGTTTTATTGTAATTTCTTTCTTGGTTAAAACAATTGTTTTCAATGTTAGCTTCTGGAATTTGCTTTGATTAGATTGCTCCATCATGATGCTCCAGAGTTTAAGGACCATTGTTGGAGAATCTTTGTTCAAGGCATAGACTTTTCTATGAGGATCAAAGCCTTTTGAAAATACTATGCAGAGTTACAAGTGGCTGCTTTTCGCTTTGTAATCTAGAGATGTTTCGGGGTCTCACCTGTACAGCAAAAGTGAACACAGAGTGTTAGGCGTTGAATGTGCATTATACAGAGGTCTCAAGCCAGTAGACAGACTCGATTCTAGCAGGGACACCATCGGCATTTGCACTAGACACCTTCTGCCCAGTGGCTTGAAGGACAGCACAGAAAATTCTGGAAAGCAAGCTTGCCTGTATTTGTCTGCTGTATTGATTGTAGATGGATAATAGGGTTGGTTTGGTTTGGTTTTGGTGTTTTGTTTTATTATGTTTACTAGAAACTGTTTCAGGACATCCCGAAAGTGACTTAAACTACAGAAAAAAAAAAAGTCACTTTAGTTTCTAAGACATAAAATTAAAATAAATCCAGAGACATTAAGACATGAAATATGCACCTTCAGTTAAATTTAAGCAATCACAATTTTTTCCATCTCACTGAGTTAATGTATTTGATCATCCACGCTCAGGGTATCATGACTGCCTCTACTTCCTGTGTTCCTGCCCACATGATTTCCAGAAAAATGTCTAATTAACCAACAGCCACAAGTTTTGTTGATTTTCTATGGACATTACTTTCTGTGAATACCATAATGGAGAGAACCTTTTCAGAATTCTAGAATGAAATAAGAAACTTGCCATGTTCTGTAGCTGAATCAAGGTACATCCTCAGACTATAACATTGGTGGTTATTTTATCTAGGAGTAAAGTATGGCATTGCATGTGTGTGTGCGTGTGTGTGTGTGTGTGTGTGTGTGTGTGTGTGTAGTATATTTGAACACAAATCAGGGAGCTGAGTTTTAGTCAGAGTCATGAAGAAAATGATCCTCAGAGTGAGTGATCTTCCAGCCTTGGGGCCATCTTTAGCCCAGTGGCATGGTTGACCCATCCAGTATTCATTTCTAAATGAAAATTGAACACTCAAGATATTTCACTTAGAAATTTCAATTTATGGGGTTTCAGGTTTCTCTTGAATAAAGTAACAAAGGATGGCCCAGTGTCCCGGGGCCCACATTTTCATGAAGCATGGGCTATAGAATCATCTGGAGGTAAAGCCTTCCCTGTTAGAAGAGACATAGACTCCCCAGTTTGGGAGAAGCCTTTCTTGACCCCCTGCATCCATTGGTTTCATTCATTTTTCCCCCTTAGTCTAATCCCTAGAGGCTTTAGGATTCAAAATCACTACGGGAAGTCCCTGCCCACTTGTTTTCCAGAGAATGTGATGTTCAGAGGGGCACATAAGACACTTACAGTTTCATAGTTAACTGACTGCAAAATAAGGACAGGAATCTAGCCCTTAGGATTCTTCCAGTGGAGCACCTTTCTCTTGTAATAACAAATATTTTGGGGTGGGGGGGTCAACTGAATTTTCCAGTAAATCCATGATAGGCCTTCATAGCCCCCAGAACCTAGGCTAAGAGGATGAAGAGGAAGGAAACAGAAAGGGAAAGGATAACTTGCTTCCTTCCTGGCAGGCTCTGTCTTCCTGCAAACTTCCAAATATAAGTCACCACAGATTTGCTTGGAAATCTGCTTTTGCCACACCCAAACATAACACAGAAACTACTATAGATTGGTGGGGGAGGGGATCAGGACATCCAACCATGAGAATAAGTGCTGAGGAGTTCTCAGCCCTTGTAATCAGGGCTCCCAAGGAGCACACCCATGCTCCATGTGTCCTAGGAAACCTACAAGAAATTCTTGAGTAGGTTTTGTGAGAGGGCAGGCGGTAGGAAGCGTTTTAGTAATTAATATGTTTACTCGATTAAAAATATAACCCATCTCTCTAAAAAGAGTTGGGTGCCTTTAGAACTGTATTCTTAAAAATCTACCAATCACATTTGGATTTGTGCCTAAGGGAAAAAATAGCAATCACGACTCAGATAATTTGGCTTTGCCTCATGGAAATTTCTAGAGGACAATGGGTAATGTTCACATTGCCCATAAAAAGAGAAAGCACAAAACTCCTGTAGGTCTCCAGATGGAGCAATACTGAGGAGGGGTATGTTGTATACCAGTTTTATATTTTGGCATAAAGAAAATTTTAAATACCACTGTTAAGTCACAGCAAAAAAAAAAAAAAGTAATTCTTCTCCAGTGTTATCTGCCTATGTGATTTTCCTGTTAGTATGACAGAAATCAGGAATATTACATAAAATTTGCTGGTGTGAACATCTTTCAGATGTTTCATTGCTGTGTTTGAGCAAATGAAGCATTGAGATGGGAAGAAAAGACAAACAAAAACCATACTCAGCACCATTCATGCCCCAGAATTTTACCAGATGGGGAGGGAGCATGCTTCCCACCCTCCCCTGCAAACAGATCTGCCGTGCAGAGAAAACTGGCTGGCAGTATCATCACCAGTGTACATGATGCCGCTTGTTTGCTTTCCTTGCCAGCTCTTGGGTCTTGGTGCTGGCCCAGCTCATCCATTCCTTCATCTGGCTGCAACCACTAAGTCTCAATGTAATAAAACAGCTCGTCAGGCACTGTCTGCATGCCAGATACATTCTTGTCTTATTGGTCCTCTTGTGCCCGTTGCAGAGCTGAGGAAAAGGGTTTGGAGAGGTAATGTAATAGCCTCGTCAGTCAGCTCATAGCCCAGCTGGGATCCCTGTCTCTGAATTCAACCCCTTCACCACACAGGAGACATCTCCCGCTATGGCCCAGGGGGGCTTCTGAAGGTGCCAAGCCTTCCTTTGACTTGCCTTCTTACAACTTTTTTTAATATCTGAACTTGTGAAGTCACATTCACAATCATTAAGTTAGCAATTAATTCAGTAGTTAGGTTGCATCATCCTGTTTCATTCAACAGCCATGGTTCTCAACCTTGATACTCTTGGCATTTTGGACCTAGTAATTCCTTGTTGTGAAGGACCACCCAGTGTGTGGTAGGGTGTTAATAATATTCCTGGCCTCAACCCATTACATATCTGTAACATCCCTCACTCATAACAACTAAAATATCCAGACACCACCAGATGTCCCACAGAAAACACAATTAGCCCCAAACGAGAATTACACATTATTGCTACTATTGATCAAGTACTTTAGGATAGTAAAGTACTCGTGTATAGTTTAGAGAACATAATGTGCTGGAGTTTGAGTCCTAATATTGCTACTTGCTGAGTGAGCACAATGCTGAACTGTGCCTCACTTCTTACTAAATGGAGGTCAAGATAGTCCCTGCCTCGTCATGTTGTGCGAAGGTTAAAAAAGTCAGTCAGTTAGAACAGCCTAATTGTTCACACATGCTATGGGGAACCACAGAGATGATCCTCCTTGAAAAAAAGGGCAACTATCTCCACTTTGGACAAACTTGGCCCTGTCTCCATGTACTGATATGTACAGAGCTGACTAGGCTATTTCTTTGTCCCTTCAGTTGCCTTTAAGCGATGTAAATTGGGCTGACTGAGGAGCTGATGTGTAATCTCTGAAGCAAAGCAACAGGCACCTAATTACCCCCCCCCAAATATGTGGTTGAGCCTGGTGGGATGGAGAGCCACGCTCCATGCTGTCGGCTGGGACTGAGCCTTGAGAAAGAGGCTATGACTTCCCAGGGCAAAAAAGACTGTACCTCAGAACTGAAGCACAGACCCCAAATTATTAGCTATTATCTCGGTTGTTATACAGATTTCTCTCTGCATTTCTTGCTCTCTGTATATCACAGAGGTGATCTCAGACCTCCTACTTAGCCCAGTAGTCATGGCAGTCACATATTTCCCACCACTTTCACTGTCACTCATCCCCGAGCCACGCCCCTCATGGAGGATCAGTAAAACCTGGGAAGGGCTCTGGGTCGATGCCTTTGTTCGGGTGAGCCACTATCTTGGCTGGACTTAAGACCCCTTGGCTCCCCACAACTGTGTATATGTCTCAGTGTCTTTCTTCTCGCAGTGGGTTGCACTGGAAGTGGTAGATTGGAATTAACTGATTAGAATTCCAACAACTTCTCCATGGAATTATAATTATAAATCTTCCTGAACCGCAACGAAGACAGGAAAGGGTTCTCTATACATGCAGTATACACATCACTCTCTGTGTGTAGCATGTAGACAAATGATGGCTATCCTATGATGATGTTCCAGGCACTGTGAGAAGCATTTTTGCAAACATTACCCAATACGTGACAGCACTTTCAGAAGAACTCAGGTCATTTCTGTTGTGTAGTCGAGGAAGCTGAGATCCTAAGAAGCTAACCTTTATGGACTTAGCTTAGAAGGATATGCACAGAAATGGCTGAGACAGATCCAAAACTATGTCCCTGTGATTCAAAAGTCTGTTTGCCCAGAACATTCCCATTTCTATAGAAGTGAGGCCCAAAAAGGTAAATGTGATGAGATCTTTGAGCCTGGACACACGTACACTGCTGACAACCTTGCCTTGTAGATGAGGAATATGTGATTGAGAATGGACATGGAATGACGTTTATTCTGTCTGTTCTTCATGGAACAGAATCTTGGACAAGTTTCTTAACATCACCTAGACTGTGAATTATGGATAAAAACTGGAACTGCAGGGTACAGATTAACTGTTAAGGCTACATATCTCTGAAATTCTCTTATACACATATTCAACCTTAAGTGATGAACTTTTTTTTTAAGATAACCCAAAAACTAGATGTTTTTAATCAGTCTTCTTGATAGAAGGTTCTAGAATGAGCCTAGCTTTGAGTTCTTACTAGATTTGTGTTCTTGTCTATACCTGAGTTCCCTCATCTGTAGTGTTTTAGTGTTTTCACTTTGTGGTGATGATTAAATAAGATGAATTAAATTTAAAAGAGCATATAGCAACCAGTTGATGATAGCCTTTATTCCCAGTAGTATTTCTTGTTGAAAGACATGTCACTTTCTCTGCTAAATGCCAGCCACAGGAAAGCTCTCTTTATAGTCTTGTACATATTTTCAAATCATGGGAACAAATTCCATCCAATAACCTGCACAGCCTTTCTGCATAGCCTGTGACTGTCCTCACTGTTGCATTGTGGGTCACAGAAGGCAAGAGTGGCTGAGCGACTTTCTCAGGAGTCTTCAAAGCCTTAGCAACTGAGCTGGGTTGAGGACCCCAGTGCCACCACCCAATGTTTACTCCACTCCAGTCTAGAAGTGAAATTTTCTTATCTTCCATGGAATCCAGAGGCTAAATCAGAACAATATAACTTCCCATTATCTGTATTAGCTAACTTCCCCATTGCTGGACAAAAATACTTGACACCTATAATTTAAAGAAGGAGTTTAATTTGGCTCACAGTTTCAGCGGTTTCAGTCCATAGTCAGCTGACTCAAAAGCAGAAACAGTGGTGGAAGTGCATCGTAGAGCAAAGCTGCTTGCTTCATGGTGGCCAGGAAGCAGAGCACAGAAGAAAAGCCCCAGAAAGAGAGAGATAGCCCTCCAAAGGCATGGCCCCAGTGATGCACCTCCTCTATCTGGCTGCACCTCCTAACAAAACATTCAACTGTGACACTGCTACAATTCAGTCACCTCCCCAGTGGTCTCTTAATCCAATCAAGATAACAATTAATATCAACTGACATAATCTCTAGCCAACCTAGCCAGTTCATCCTACCATCTCTTCCTGCATAGGGCAAGTGAAAGTAACTAATGCTGCAGACCAAAGTGTCCCAACAGATGACATGTTAAGGAGTTCTGAGTGAAAACAATGACTAAAAAAAAATGGTACAATTCCATGGACCATCCTTCTGAGGTCACCTGCATGTTCTTTCATTGCTTAGCTATCACTTTTCTTTCTCCAGAAGGGAAAAGCACTAGGACCAGTGTGCTTCGTGTTCCTGTATCAGTCGCTTAATGACTCTTTGTTCTTTGTGGCAAATCTCATGTCTAGATTCAGCCACAGCTTCAGGAACAAAACGAAAGCTCCTTCTCTACTGAGACTCTTTCAGAGACACATTAGGGGCCTGATTTGCTATAAAATGATAATGCTAGTAAACCTGATGGTCTGCCCCAAAGTCTGAGGAAGTGAGAGGGAAAGAAAGAGAATTACTTCATATCACATTAACATTGCCTTTAGATTTGTTTTCTTTGCATAAATGCTTGCTCATATAGGCTGTACCCTAAAGCTCATCAGGCACCCAGAGGTGACTCAGCGTTAGGTTTCTAACATCTGACCCTCCTGATGGAAACATTACATATGAGTGGATGCATCTTCCCATGGATGTTCTGTGGTTCAAAGTAAATTATATTTTAGCCATTATGAATGGGTTTTCCCATTACCAAATTTAAAATGAAATGTATCTACACTGGAATTGTCCATCCCCAACTGCTCTCAGAGACCCTGACACAGTTGAACAATATTTTGAGGCAAATAGCCAGTCCCTGTAGACACAGAGCCGCTCCACGTCGCTGCAGACAGTGGGGGATCCTGAGTCACAGCCTCTGCTCCGTTCCGCTGCTCTTGGAACAGGGATGCATTCTTTGAGTTTGTAGCTGCACCTTCCAGGTGTTCTTTGGCTGTGCCAATTCTGCAGTGTTGAAAAAGTCTGCAGTTCCTGCGTTCTTGAGCCTGCTGATCACAGATTTATGCATTTCATCATGGGACTGGGCTCTGCCTATTTGCAGAGGTCATGAGCTGCTTGTATGAGCTTTCTGTGTGCATGTGTTTATGTCCTGTAAAACAGGGAAGTACATGACTCTTCAAACTTTGTGTCAGAAGGCGTATGCTCCTACATGCCTAACTGGGCATCCAGAGTAATGGCTGTGGGAGATTCCTGGAGAAACGCTCAGCATGGTAAACGGCTTTGTACCCCACGCAGTTCAGAAATCCAGCTAATATGTGTAACCATCCAGAACTTAGTCTACTTCCATGGTCTTAAAGATCATCTTAAAGTCACGCCTTGAGTGTTTGTTTGTTTTGTTTGATTGAACCCAAGGCCTTTGTACTGGACTAGCTGCTCAGCTGTTTTTATTTTTTATTTAGAGATGGGGCCTTGCCAAGTTGCTAAATGGTCCAGCATAGGCTTCCTCTTGCATTCCTCCTGCCTCAGCCTCCCAGAGTGTTGGGATTACAGGCATGCATCATTACGCCCAGCAAACAATATTGTAGGGGTGCCTCCCAGGGCCTGCTCAAGACCACTGCTGCTTGGCAGTTGTCATGGGTGCTTGCTTCTTTCACTAGAAACTGAATGTCAGCTGAAAGTGTGTGTTGTGTCCCTTTGTTATCCAGCCAGGGTGAATATGAACTATTCCCTGTGAAACAGGACTGTTCCGTTTTGTAAATGAAAATATGTAACTCAGCAGAAACTGGCCACATCTGGGTATGAGTGGAGAAGCAACAGTGGCTACTTTATTAGAATGCAGTTGGAAATTGAGTCGTTCCCTAACACCCCATAATCCCAGAGACAGAGCTGCATTCCCAGGACAGCAGCCACCTCGGTCAGAGGTCAGAGTAGCAGAGCTGGCAACTGAAGGGTGGCTACACATGCGCCACAGACCGTGGGCCAGCCTGTCCTCCCCACGTGAGGGCAAAGGTAAGTGAATTAGGACTGCAGAGCACAGCTGGGGTGGGGGCATAGGATGTAACGAATCCCTTCCCTTAATTACCAGTCTTTAAAATGTCCCTGCAGAGAAAGCAAGCTCGTGATTCTCCCTGCAGTTCTTACAAGTGTTGGTTTTCCTTTCCCCAAGCCAAGGCTGGTCCTACTCACATTTTTCTTCGAGGCAAGTCGGAACAATTGAAGATGTCCTTTCCATGCTTAGATAATAAAGGATTGTGATTTGCTTTTATCCCACATTTGATTTATGCACAGCACACAGTACCGAGTCTGGCTTTTTCCTTTTGGAGATGTGCGGTCTCTTTGTTTTATTGTGCTCTGAAAGGTGTATTGGAGCATTACACCGAGTGCTAGAAGCAGCTGCCTCCCATCCCCTGTGCCTCTCCATCCTTCACGCAGCACTCCGCAGTCCCCGTCCGCAGGACCGGAACTCACACTGCATCCACCCCACACCCCAGTCCAGCACTGTCCCAAAGGCTGGGGTGGCCAAGGTGACCAATCCACACAGCAGCAGGACGTTTTCCCTTCATTTTTTTCTCCCGCTTTCCCTTCACCAAGGCCTTTTTCCAGCCTTGGAATAAAATGGTCAAATGATGTTCTACCACAGAATTCAATTTCACAGTTCAGTTAGGTCCTTGATTACACTGCCAAATTCAGATTAATGTGCATTTAACTAACATGGATCAGGGGAATTCTGGCTGACAGCCAGCTGTAATCGGAGCAATTGATAGCTGTGTGGAGTTTTATGCCCTGTCCACCCCAGCACACCACTGCTGAAATTGATTGATTAAATGAATTCATTGCTGTAATTATTTATAATTTTGATACATCACAAGCCTGTGTCTGATCCTATCCTTGGCGATGTTGTGCTCAGTGTGGAAGGGTAGCCTAGCTGAATTTTTAACTGGGGATTATTTATTCTCATACAATACAGCCTTTTTATTTTTCCCTTCTTATGTTTTGAATAGAGACATAAAAAGCACATTTCTTTAAGAATTAATTTATATTGTATGCTAAAAGAGTATATTATTAGCCACTTCAATAAAGGAAGGAAATCAAGAATACTTATTCATTCTGTCAGTGTTTGTCAAGATTCCAGTAGAAAGAATTCCTTCCCAAACAGTGCCCAATTTTCAGTGCCCATTAGTGGCCTCCTAACACCGCCACTAAGCAGCTCGGCAGCCTGGTGGGTCATTTGCAAAGCAGTCCATCCAGTCTGCTCTCATTACATCCCGCCGCATGGAAACCCCCCTGTAAAGTCTGCAGACCGTGGCCCCCTTACTAAGGATCGCCTTTTTCACAAAGGCACAGGAGGAATGGGGAGGAAGTCTGTGTGGCGTCTCTATTGTTCTGTCTCCCGTGCAATGGCTTTCCAGCCCTCTTCAGCATCGCCAAGCCTTTGCAATAAGTCTGCAAGAGCAATCTATATACTTAAATCTTATGGAAATGGTTTGGAGTGTGTGTGATGGGAGACTCACCAGATTCTCATTTTACTGCACTGTGGTTTTACTAAAGGTCTGACCTCACATGCCCCTCCCAGGACTATAGCTAGTCCTGCTCACATGAACTCCATGCTAACTCCTGTTTTCTTCCATAGTGTATTTGGTAATCAGAGTGTAGAAAATGCCACACAGTCCAACCTGGTCTCTTTTTACATCTTTTTTTACAGGCATGAACATGTGTGTGGAAAACAGTGTATATAGACAAATTCATCACTTACGTTTCACCCACCCCAAATCTGACCTATATTGTTGGAAAGAAAAGTTAGCACGTGATAACTTGATATTTATAAATGCTCGATATCCGTGTTAAGAGGGTGAGGAGGCCTCATCACAAAATCGCTTTCCTGAACAACCTACAGAGGGAACCGTGGGCATTGATGTAACTGAACACAAAGTTCTACTTTGACCGAGGCAAAAATGGAAATGATGAGTTACATGCATAGATCATCAGCTCATTTTGCTGTGATTATTCTTTTTTTTTTTTAGTATATTTTGAGCTGATTTTTCTAAGCTGAGACCATAAGAAAAAAACAAATTTTCTTCCATCCCTCTCCCCTAGGCATTGTCATCCATCATTTCTGGTCCAGTTCTTACCTCTCGCTCCAGGCTGCTCAGACATCTGGACCTCTGATGAGACACCCCGACCAGGCTTTATCTCTGGAATTGTCCCTGCAGGTCGCTCACCTCTGTCCCGGCTGTGTCCCCCCCTTGCCAAGGCAGCCTGTTTCTGTGGACTCAAGCAGGGTCCAACTGTTAAACCAACTCTGGCTTTGAGTCCTCTTTCTACCTTTTTAGTAGCCTTGGGCCCTTTGTGTGGCCTACTTCATCCTCTGTGCCTCAGTTCCATTATTTGTAAAATGACATCTCATCTAACTTGAATTTTTAATGGAAAAATGCGCCTAGAGTGCTTAGGACACTCACCGGCATGTGGAAAGCTCTCAACAAATAATAAAGATCATTATGAGCATTAGTGTTTCTTAATCCTACAAGAATAGATTTCTAAGAAAACAGTCACTTAAAGGAAGGGACCCACTTTGGCTCCCAGGAAGACACCTGTGCATTTTAAAGAGAAGAAAGAGCCCCAACCTTGATTATAAAGACTACATTGTGGCTACTAATGGTAGAAATGCCAAGGCAGGCAAGGAAACGGATGTGCAGTCCCATCGTCTATGCGGGTCTGTCCTCTGGGAGTCAGGGACAGACTTGGGCAGAACAGAGTTGTGTAATCCTTTTAGGAGAATGGGACCATTGACCTGGATTGCTTGGGGGAAGTTTGAACTCCCTGAGCCTCAGTTTACCAGGAAGAAAATGGGGTACATTGCTTCTCACTTGATCCTAGAGTGAAAAAGAATGAGACATGTCACAAATGTGTGAGCCAGTAACAGGCGTCGACATGGAACTCCAGCTGGTTGGGACCGGAAGGCTAGGGTTCAGTGACAGTGCCCTACCAGAGTCCCTCATGCATTTCTCCTTTTCAAAGCCAGCTCTTTGTCTGCTGTCATCTTCTTGAGTGGGTGGAAGCCCCTAGGAAGAGACCACGTGTTCCCTCACCTGACAGAAAAAATTAATCCTCTTTCTCCTCCAAGTAACTCCAGTTCAGTTCCAGAATGCTCTCTCCTGGTAACAACTGTGCCTCGTTGCTTTTTTAAGTCTGCACTCTTACCAGCAGTCGTGAGAGACAAGTGCATTTTTTGCCTAAAAGACCTAATTTCAACACTGAGCTTTCCCAGTGAACTCTGCCTTCCATCTGTAACTGGAAATTGTCCCCTTCTTGCAGGTGGATGATGTCCTGTTCTTTATGGCATAAGCTGGTTGTTAAAAGCAGAGCTTAATAATGCTGCTGACGGCAGTGAGGGAGCAGGGGTCCTAATACAGCGTGGAGCGATGTTTGCAATGCCTGAAGGATGCAGCTTTCCCGTGTGTAATATATCTTCAGAGGTCGCTTATCTACACTTGTGGGGAACGAATTCAGTGTTGTTTAACTGCAAGAGAAAATGCTGCAAGAAAGACACAGGGAAATGAAGGGCTCCAAGTACACTTTGAAAATTAAAGTCAAAGACCTCCTTTCTTCTCACTCCCTGACCTTGCTGGTTACCCTAGACTTGGCTGATCTGGAGCTTAGTTCAAAGGCAGAATCCAATTGTTTCTCTTACAGTGACACTTACATCTCCTACTCCCATATGAGTTATCCTCATGTAGCACAAGTGCAGGGGCTTACAAAAACTCAGCCTAATCTGCTTTAATTCTAATACACTGTCCAATGCACTACAATTAAAGGCACCTATCTGATTGTTTTGAATGTGTGGGAAAATACATGCTGTTGGTACATTGTTATTTAGTTTTATTACTATGTACTTACTATTTTCTTTTACATGACCACTATTGTGTTAAGCATTTTCTATAACAATAGCACGTATTAGTGAATCATGGTTTGAACTTATTGATACATATTCAGTTATGTGAGAATAATTCAGTTAGAATTCTCAGTGACCAAGAGTAGGGGTTGTTATGATTCCACTTTACAGATGAGGAAACTGAGGCTCACTGAAGCTAAGTGATTGGACTAAAGCTGGAGTTAGGAATCATTGCTGAGTACATCTCCTGTCCAACCAAGACAGGGTGCTGGCTTAGCAGATGCCTTGGTTCCTGCCAGTGGGTTTCGAGACTGTCTGAGCGGTGAGCTCACCTGGGTAGTTGTGTTCTGAAGACAGAAAGAGCTGCACTTCGCATGGGCATCAGGGAAGGACTGGCCCCTTAGAGCCAATGAACAGTGCAGAAGAACTGACACTGGTGCCAGGGTGCTGAATTCAGGGTGCAGTTTCTGTCCCCTAACTTGGTGGACCAAGCCTTCTCTTGTGCAGTGTGATGGGTCAGGAACTTGAGTCGCTGCCTGCCTCACCACGCTTCCAGATCCACTGACCACTTAGTGGCATTTGGCATGATTTGTCACTCCCTCCCTTCTTGAAATACTTCCTCTCTTGGCTCCAGAATGCACTACTGCCTTAATGTCCTACCTACAGCACTGGCCGCTACGCTGTTCCTTTTGCAAAATCCCCCTGCTCTTTCTGGTCTCTGGAAGAGACTTGGGGCTTCTCATATACATTCAGCATCATGCTTTTACTGCCAGCTAAACACAGATGACTCTCAGACTCATGTCTTCAGCCTTAACTCTTCCCTAGACCTGGGGAACGTCTAAATCAGCTAAGCCACAGCTCAATAGGGGCATCTGGTAACTCTCAAAATTAGCAAGATCATAGCAGACGTCTTCATTTTCTCTCACGTATTAATTGCACACTGCCGTGTAATGAGCTATCTCAAACTTTATGACCAAAAACAACGATAAGCATTTATCCACTCAACCTAATTTCTTGGTTTAGATCTATTGCTTTAGCTACCAATCGCTCTGTAACAAGTGAAATCACAAAACTAGAAGTATTGATATCCAACAGATCACTCCCCAAGTTTAAAATAACAAATATTCACTTTTTCAGTTTCTGTAGATCAGAAATACAGGCAGGCTGGGCTGCACTGGCATTGCTCAAGGTTCAGTGAAGGTATTGGCCAGGGATGCAGCCCCTTGAAGGCTGGACCTGGGCTGGGGGGCCCACTTCCAGCATGACTCACATCATCACTGGCTGAAGGCTTTGGTATCTGGCTAGCTCTTGTCAGGAAGCTTCTGTTCCTTGCCCCCTGGACTTCTCTGTAGGATTCTGGAGTGCCCTCATGGTGTGGCAGCTACAGAGATCAGGAGTAGAGACACCACAAGCCTGTTTTGACTTAGCAAAAGAAGGAGACTAGTTGTTACTTTTGATGTGTTTTTCGATCACACAAATCAACCCTGATACACTGTGGGAGGAGACCACACAAAACATGAATGGTGAGAGTCAGGGACCATCAGGAGCTACCTTATAGGCCAATTACACATCCCACAGGCCGGTTCCTCCCATAAGGGTCTGCATCTCATTAAACAGCCTGTTGCTCAGGCCAAAATCCTGGCATCATCTTTGATCCCCCTCTCTCAAATTCTCATCCAAGCCATCAGGAAATCCTGTCCCCCATCTTCTATTCTTCATCTGGATCTCATCATTTGTCAGCCTATCTACAGAAACCACCAGAAGCCCAGCCCACATTGCCTGTAGTAAGCTCACTGACATTCCCGTTTCCACTCCTGCTTCCAAAGTCTCCTCCCCAGGAGCCAGGCATATGCTGACCTCATCCTCCCTCTCTGTCTGGCTCCCACCTCACTCAGAGAAAAAGCCAGCATTCATGCCAAGGTGTCCGTGATGTGCCCCCTCACTGAATTCTGTCCACTATTTGAGCCTTCATACTCCACTCTCCTCTAGCAGATCCTCCTTGATGTCCCTCTGCCCTGTCATACAGCTTATTCTCTCCAGACAGCAGGTTTCCGCCATCATAGCGCCCCTCAGAGAGGCACAGGGGAACTAGCCTATCCAAGATGGCTGCCATTGTGCTCCGCCCCCTCACCCTATTTCATTACTCTTCACCCAACGAAGGACTGGAGCACATACTGTATATTTGTTGGTTTTCTTGTTTGTCATCTGTCTTCTTATCTAGAACATAAACTCCAGGAGGACAGAAATACTATCTGTTTTGATTCATGGTGGCTCCCTCCCCAACACTTGAAAGGGTGACCAATACATAGTAGTTGCTCACATATTAACTTGTGGAATCAATGAATGAATTTGCTAATGAGAACAATCATTTCATCCATGATAGTGCTGTCCAGGGGACCTCCCTGCAGTAGTGGGAATATTCTGTACAAGTGCTGTCTGGTGTGGTGGCTGCTAACTGCTAAAAATGTGACTAATATGACTAAACAATTGATTTTTTATTTATTTTATTTTTATTGACTTTACACTGCTATACGTGACCAATAACTTAGACCAGAGCCAGGTCCTTAGGGCAGATGGAAAGGATAGAGTATCAACCTGATGTCATTTCCACAGAAAGTCTAAACATCCCAGCAAAAAGAGGATTTTTTAGGCACTGAGTTACGAAGAATCCTGAGACCTAATCAGTCTTTTTTGGATGCTATCTATGCAACCAGCTCTGTGTTTTCATATGATCATACAACAAAGAAGACACTGATTCAGTAGTGCTTTCTGGCCTAAACAAGGAGGTAAACGTGGTGTGATGTGGCATATGGAGTGTCCTTGACCATTGTCATCCTAAGAGTGCCCAGAGCTCATTCCTGATCCTTTCTGAGACCTGATTTCTGGCACCCACACCTAGAATTATATAAGAATGCCCCCCTCTCCAGCATCCTGTGTCCCAGTCTGTCTGCCCTCCCAGGCTCCTCCACTATATTCCTTCGGTCCAATCTTCAAAACCAGAGTGGAGTGTTTTTTTGCTGGGATCCCTTTGAGGATGACTCACTGTCTTTTTCACACACATACACAAACACACCCTTGAAAAGTTTGGTTACTCTTAATTAGATTCGTACTTATTTGGTGAGACTGTTGCATCGGTCTGTGATCTACACTGAAGCAAAAACCACTTACTTAGCACCAGGAGCCATGCGTACGGATACATGTGCTTTTTTATGTATGTGGATGGTACACAGCACCTTCATGCATGTGAGTTCAAATGCAAGGGAAAAGGCCTCCCACCCTTGATATCTCTCTCCCCAGTGCTGGCTGAAGAGTGCTGTCCTTTAGTGAAGGATGAGGTCTTCATTTCCTGAGTAAGAAAATAGGGTTTCTGTGCACCTTGGGTGAAGCCCATGGAATTAGAACTCCTCTGTGGTACACATGGGTGAGAGACTCTTCCCCGGGTGGCCAGTCCTGCAGGTGCCCCTCCACATCCCTTTATCACTTGTTGCTATTGTCATTCTGCCAGGAAGGGTTTCAGATTCAGATCCAATCTGTGAATATTCTCCATCCATGTCTGTCTTCCCAGGTGGACTACGATCGAGCACAGATGGTCCTCAGTCCTCCACTGTCTGGGTCCGACACCTACCCCAGGGGCCCCGCCAAACTACCTCAAAGTCAAAGCAAAGCAGGCTATTGCTCGAGCAGCCACCAGTATCCTTCTGGCTACCACAAAGCCAGCCTGTACCACCACCCTTCTCTGCAGACCAGTTCGCAGTACATCTCCACCGCCTCCTACCTGAGCTCTCTCAGCATCTCATCCAGCACCTACCCTCCACCCAGCTGGGGCTCCTCCTCAGACCAGCAGCCCTCCAGGGTGTCCCATGAACAGTTTCGGGCTGCCCTGCAGCTGGTGGTCAGCCCAGGAGACCCGAGGGAATATTTGGATAACTTCATCAAAATTGGGGAAGGGTCAACAGGCATTGTGTGCATTGCAACTGAAAAACACACAGGGAAGCAGGTGGCGGTGAAGAAAATGGACCTCCGGAAGCAGCAGAGGCGAGAGCTGCTTTTCAATGAGGTATGTGTGGGATGCATCATCTTTCCTCTCCAGCGTCCCATTTCTTTCCCCTTTTGAAAATAGCACGCGTTCATGTTAGGACATGAGAAAGGCTCTGGGAATGTGAAGACAAACATGGTGTCCTCTGTAGTCTTTCCTTCTGGTCTTGTTTTATGCATTTACTATTTTCGCAGTACTTTTATAAAATACTTCATGTGTGTCAGCCCCTGTGCCAAGCATTAATCCAGTGTGACCTCCTAATCCAGTAATGCTAGGAAGCAGAAAGGTGTTTAGCAAGGAGGAAACCGGCTCTCAGATCGTCTGCGTAACTAGCCCTGGATCATACGGCAAACTGACTACGGAGCTGGGGTTTGGATCCCCATCTTGCACATTCCAAATCCCGTGCTGCACACTCTGTCTGTCTGGCTTACCGTCGCCCCCCAGGATCTGCAGGGGATGAGTTTCAGGACTGATGCAAGTTCCAAAATCTTTTATACAAAATGGAATCTATGCACATCCTCCTGTGTACTTTAAATCATCCCCAGATTGTTTATAATGCTTAATGCAATGTAAATACCATGCAGAGAGTTGTTATATCACATCATTTAGGAACAAATGACCAAAAAAAGGTCTGTGCATATTCAGTACAGATGCTTTTTTTGGGGGGGAAGGGGGTGTTATACAGGGTCTCTGTAGTTCAGGGTGGCCTTGAATTTATACATATCCCAGGCTGGGCTTGAACTCATGGCAATCCTCCTGCCTCAGCCTCCCAAGTGCTAGGATGGACCACTACACCTTGCAGATACATTTTTAAAAAACATTTTCTATCCATTTTCTGATTTAAGCCATGGATGCGAAATTCATGTATACAGAGGACCGGGTGTGTACCTAGTTCACATTGTTGTGATGCCATTTATACTCTTTGTAGTCAGCATTTTAATACAACCAACAGAGATAAGCTTACTAATATCCTGACTCTCACTATTTTTTTTTTTTTGCGTCACTGGGGATTGAACTCACGACCTCACGCTTGCCAGGCAGGTGCTTAAGCCACTGAGTTGGATCCCCGGCCTGACTCTGACTCTTTAGCAACTTTAAAATATTCTTTCTTAACTGTAAAAATAGTGACTTCTTCCTGAAAACTTAAGAAAATGTTTCACATAACACCACAAACAAGTAATGCCTTACATTAATATTTTAGTATTTATCTATTTTTTACTTATGTATCTCCTTTCTTTGAGATATTTCTATCTATGTAGCTTGGTAATTTTTAAATTTTATCTAACATTTAATGATAATGAAAAGTAATATAAAATACAAATTATTCATGCCTTTTCTTAACTATACATTAAAAACATAATTGTAATGGTTTAATAATCTCCAATCATATATAATTAAACCAGTTTCTGATTTTGTTTGCAAATTGTGTCCTTTATAATTTTGCAGTGAGTGTTGTTATAAATAAGTCTTTGGTCTCATATCTAATAACTTTCTTAGATTTGAAGGAGTAGCATGAACAGATTCAGATAAATGAGTTTTAAGAGAAAGATATTTAATGATATGTAAGGTCCACATTTAGACCCTCAGTAACAGTCCTGTTTCTCCTTCGCTAACATCATCAAGATGCTATCACACTATTCGCAGTTATCCGGTAAACATGAATAACTCCTACCATTCTAATGAACACTTTTAGTACTACATGTTTTAGGCCATTTTTGTTTCTTCATCAAATCCTGTGTTCTTTGTACATTTTCAATTATGTTAGCAGAACATGTCTTATTGGTGCAGAAGATATTACTGACCCTTTTTTCTATCCTTTTTGCACATATCCTTCCATTGTCTCATGTATCATTTTCAACTCATCATATTAGAGCTCAAAAACACACAGGGAAGCCTGAATCATTGTAACACAGGAATCACAAGCATTTTGGTATTAAGGGTATTAATACATCTTTAGTAATTTTATAAGAGCATTGAGAGACCGATGAGTTCTGTGGATGGGAACTTGAAATCCTGAGGATCTCGAGTTAGGATGTCAGGATGTCAGTCTCCACATCTTGTAACTCTCTAAGTGATGTGCAGCTGCCTGACCCCTTTGGCTCCATGTCACGAGTGTGCACAGTCTCTAGAAGGTCGTGCGCGCTCTGCCAGTGCTCTCTCCTGCTGTCCTTTCCTGCGTCTTCCTCCTCGGACTCTCAGGTGCAGCCCCCACGGACCTCCCCGCCTCCAGCAAAGACCAAACCTCCTTCAGATTCAGCTTGTACCTTTTTCCAAGGACTTAAATTAGTCTCGTGTGCCTCTACGTCTAACATCAATTTGCTTCATTCACTTATGGGACCCCTACCTACTTTCCATGAGTTTGTGATCCTTTGTTAGGTTAATCCACAGCGGAATGTGGAGATTACATTCGAAAGGAGACCCTCAGGATCACATCCCCAGAACAGTCAACTAACTGTGAATGCAACCCTTGCCCCTTATGTTCTGTATACTTTCCTTTCTCTCTCTCTCTCTCTCTCTCTCTCTCTCTCTCTGTCTGTCTCTCTCTGTCTCTGATTGGTTTGACTGACCTGCTATTTTCTCACTCTACTAAATTGATTGCTTGTATTTCTACTAGTTATCCTTGATGCTTTTTGTCTATATTAGATTCTTGAATAAATCCTCTCACAATCAATACCTCTCAATCAATCATACTTACAGGGTAAGTGTACCCACTAGAGAACAAACAGCCACGTCTCACCATCATGAGTCACGAGGTATCTTTCTCATGTGTGCAGGTGGTGATCATGCGGGATTACCACCATGACAATGTGGTTGACATGTACAACAGCTACCTTGTTGGCGATGAGCTCTGGGTGGTCATGGAGTTTCTAGAAGGTGGTGCCTTGACAGACATCGTGACTCATACCAGGTAAGTTTCTTTATTATCCAAGACAGATAATCCAAGATGTTTTTTATTCTAATCAGAATATGACCTCGGTGACTATTTTCATGAACTCTTCATAAATTGTAAGCACTTTGGAGTCGGGGACACAACTTTCTTTGTCTTGTATACCCCAAAGTTTCCATTATAACTTCATGAATGTACAGTCTATCCAATTAATATTCATCCTGACCTCAGAAGATGATTAATACCTAATTATTTATAGATAGCTTTATTTTTTTCTGGTGCTGGTGATCAAAGCCAGAGTTCGCTTTTGCTAAGCATGTACCCTATCACTGAGCTACACTGCACTCCCCACATTGATTTAAAATCTTCAAGCTGCTTAGAATGAAGTTTCAGTGCTGAAGACTAGAGTTCCCTGCATAGATTTCTAAAAGTGAGTTTCAGTCTTTGAGTTAAAGTGCTACTTTCACATTCTAATACCATCCCAGGTACCTGGGGAAAGATGGGGCAGGTAAAGGATCAAAGTTCAATGTCAGAAGAACTAATCTCATCCAAGAGAGAAGTTCCTCCATTCTGTTAAAGAACTGAAGGTGTGTGGATGACAGAGGAGTTCTCTGTAAGAGTAACTGAAAGTGCATTTGTATCAGTGACCCAAACACTGACAAGTGGTATCTTTTTCCGTTGACATGCGATGGGCTCCTGTACTCACCACCAATACTTGTTCTCTGGGATTCACATTCCAGAGATTTCCTTTTCTGGCCTTTAGACTTTCCAGATGTGGACTGGCTTGGACTACTTATTGCCAGAACCCAAGAAAATGGCCTCTCTTGAGCATTACAAAGATGTTCTTAAACCTGTCTTATTCCTTCAATGTCATTTTTTTTCTCTAGAATGAATGAAGAGCAGATAGCTACCGTCTGTCTGTCAGTTCTGAGAGCCCTTTCCTACCTTCACAACCAAGGAGTGATTCACAGGGACATCAAGAGTGACTCCATCCTCCTGACCAGTGATGGCCGGGTGAGTTCACTTGCTCCCTTCGTCTATTACAGGCGTTGTTCTCTTAAGAACTCCTCATGATTGCAATTATTCTTAGTCACAAGTCACCCACTGTACTTCCCAGAGGGCTTGCAGAAAGGAAATTGCCTTCTCATCCTCTGTATCATCCTGTTAGTCAGAATTACCTGTGACCTGAATTCTATGGATAATTTACTTCCTTTATCGTGAGTGCAGGAAGTAATGAAAACTATAGAAATTTCTTTTCTTTTTCTGCCACATTCCTATTTTTGGAGCTGCCTTTCCAGGTCTGTGTCTACCTCTTCCCTCAAATGTGCATGTCCACAGTATCTCCAGAGTCCCTGCAAGAGACAGATGACCAACTCCACATGGGTCATTTGAGGAGAGTTTTTAAAGGGGTAATTTACAGAAGTATGGGCAGATGTGGAAAAATCATCAGGAATGGGGCCAAAGGAGGAGTACGGCTCTGCAGAGCAGCGCTCCAGTCTTCCTCCCGCATGCCCAAACAGGTGAGAGGTAGGTTGCTGTTGGGATCCAGTAACAGAGATTGTCACTGTGTTCAGGGCTGCTTGGCAAGAGCTCTGATCTTCCACTGAGAACCTGCAGGATGCAGCTGGGAATAAACACCTCAGCATCCCCCTGCTCCTTGCTTCACAGTCCTGATGTTTCCCACGGACTCACCCCAGCTAAAAGCCGTCTCAAATTCAGGTTGGCCCCCAAGATTCAGAGAAAGGAAAACAAACCTGAAAGGACAAGCAGCAGACACTAGCTACCTCAGTGTATCTCCAGGCCCAGACTTCTGAGCTTCTCATCAGTGCAACCTGTGCAAGGGATTTTGTTAAAATTCAGAAGCCACAGCAGGGCACTCAGCATAAAGCAGCCAAGGATGTGATACATTAGGTTTAGGTGGGAGAGTTTTGGCACATAGACCCTCTTACCCTTGTAATTACCCTGAGACTCCCATTAGAGGTAATGACCTTGAAATGAATGAAATCAGTCATCCTTTGCTTTCCCTGTCTTTTATAATCTAGCAACTGCAGCCATACAGAAAATACTTATGTTAGATCAGAAGTGCCCAGGAATGATCAGAGGTCAGCAGGAAGAAATTGCCTGAGAACTTGGGCTTTTTCATTTTGCTCTAAAAAGGATTGTAAAGTTTATTGCAGAAAATGTAGTAAATTCAGAAAAGCATAGATGATAAAATAAAGAACACTTATAATCCTGTTACCTATTTTCTCTATTTTTTTTCTTGTACCATTTGTACATAATTTGCAAATTTGGGATTATAGTTAATGAGAAGTTTAAGTCCCATTTTTGGCATTACTGTGATAAAAATTTTCTTTGTATGGAGGGGTGTGGGAGTGTAAGGCAATCAGGTTTTGCTATACTCCAAACTCAGTGGAGTAAAATGACCACCACTTATTTGCTTACAAATCTATGGATCAGAATCTTGGGCTGAAGGCAGCTGGAACATCTGGTCTCTGCTGCATGAGGCACCAGCCAAGCTCTCTTGCATTTGTGGCCAGATTGCAGTTGATGTCATATTCATTTGCCTGGAAGTTGACTGGCTCTCAGGAGGGCCAGCAACACAACTGGGCCAAGTGTCATTTATCTCTCAAAAAGGTAGCCTTATCTTAGTCCTGTGGTGCTGGTAACAGACTTATCAAGAGTAGCAAGAAAGGCAAGCCCCAGTGCAGCAACTCTTTTGAGCCCTCTGTTTATGTCATGTTTGCTAAAGTAAGTCAACCACATGACCATGCCCAGATTCCGGGAGTAGGAAATAGACTACCTCTTCAAGGGAGAAAAGACAATCACACTGCAAAGAGATGTAGATAAAGAGGAGAAGAATTTGTGATCATTTTTGTATCATCATCCATAGAACAAGGGAAGTCTGGGAAAAGGGCAAGAATTCTCCCTGGCCTGACTTAGCTCCTAGGTGAGGCCCCACAGAATTTGCACTGAACTGACCCAAGAACCAGCTCTGAAGACTGGTACTTTCAGGGGGAAAAAAAATTACAAAAAACAAAGCTAGTCAATTTCTGGCCCAGATTTCTTTTCTCCCTGCCTTGAAATTGAGGGTGCAGGCTTCCTTGCTAGAAGTACATAACTGATGTCAAAATCAGAGGACTGAGACAGTACATCAAGTCACTTAAAGATCTTCCCTTCCCTCGGTGTGCAGATTATAAAATCATTCCATTGTCATTCTCAAGGGCAGGACTTTTGTCTCAAATATCTCCTCCCTGTCTGTACACTCCACAAAGAGCTTACAAGCACAGGCTCATTGTAAGGGCCTTTAGTCCTAGTGGTTTGTTTACACATTTATTCCACAACTATCGGAAACGTCTAGTAAATGTCTACTGTGTGCTAGGGTCCGTTATAAGACCTAACAATGAACACAGCAAAATCTCTTCTTTGGTTAAACTTAGAGGGCGGGAGTGTGATAATAGGCCAATAGACAAGCAAATAAAATCATCACCAGACAAGCGGTGGTGTTAGAGCTTCTGTATTTAATTTAAGCAGAGTGCAAAGGATGGCATGTGACAGGCCTGGAGCTCAAGTACAGGGGACAGTCAAAGAACGTCCCTCTGGTGTGGTGACATCACAGCAGAAGGTCAGGAGTGATGGGATGAGATCCTGTGACTTTCAGAGACCAGAGTGTTACAGGAAGAGGGGACAAACAGCATGTCGAGTGGATCTGCATCTCTTGTCCAATTCACCCGAGGTTTGCTATGTTCATGTCAGAACAGAGTACCATATTGATTGCAATGGCTTCCCCCAGTTTCTACAGAGAGAGGAAACCTTTTTATATAAAGAGGGTATAGATGGAATGTGACTACTCCAGAAAAGCCTTAGTATATTTTTATACTGATTTATTTATTAGAGTATAGCATGATGTAGTGGGGAGGATTTGTCAGTTATCCATAGCTGCTTTAAAAAGCATCTTAACAGGCTCTAAAGTCAAAGGTCATTTTAGCATTTAGCTTTGAGAGTTGCTTGGGCTCAGAGGCCTCAGCTGACTGGGCGACATGACACCCAGAGTGGAGTCAGTCACAAGTCTTCATCACCCACATGTGACTAGAAAGTCATCCAGCGATGCCAGCCAGAAAACCTGCAGTGTGGCCTCTCCCTGGAGCTTGAGCTTCCTTGTGGCATGGTGGCCAGGACCTAAGAAAGCAAGGTGCAAGTACACAGCATTTTTATGACCTTGCTTTGAGATTAAATAACGCCACTTCACTATAGTCACTAATCCTTCCAGATTCAGCAGGAGGAAGTAGAGAACCCTGGGAGGATTGTCAGTGGAAGGGGAACTAAGTTTAGTAGAAGAAGAGCTCATGGGATGGGCAAAATTATTATTAGCACTGCATACAAGAAGTACTGAATTCTCTTCCTACTGAAAGATGTTTGACATCATTAACTCTAGAGAAATATAAATTTAAACTAAAATGAGATACCATTACATACCTGTAAGAATGGCTGAAATGAACTAGAGTAATGTCTTCGTTGCTGTTTTCATTGCTGAGACAAACACCCAACACCCAAAGTGAAGCAAGGAAAGGTTTATTTAACTTACAGTTTCAGGAGATTTCAGTCCATAATCATCTGGCTCCAAGGCAGGGTGGCATGGCACTGGGGCAACACTTCAAGACAGCCACCAGAGTAAAAGAGCAAAACAAACCTCTTCACCTCCCTTACATAGGCCACCCCCCCTCCAGGGTGGGTGTAGCACTCACAAAATGTCCTCGCCTTCCTTTGTACAGGATGAGGATATTTACAAAGTAAGAACCCTGGCTCCCTGCTGAGTCTCTCAGTTGAACTTCTAAACTGCTCAAGTTGACACAATGTATCAACCATAAAAAGTAATAACTCATTGCTGGTGGGAATGTAACTATCTGTAAGACAGTTTGGTCATTTCTTTCAAAAGTGAGCCATCATTACTGCAAAATAAAAAGCTTAGAAAATGATAGTAAATTGCTTAGGCTTGCATGAAAAAATTATTTCAGTTTCTTCAAAGATGAATAAGGAATTTATTTTATATCAACTAAGAGTAAACTATCCACCAGTTGTCTATGCCACACTAATATTTAATGAATCACTACTTTGTGGCAACCAAGGTGAATGTGGTAGCTGAGGTTTACAAGCTTCCTGTGAAGTGGTTCAAGAATTAATTACATCATTTGTGTAAAGCCCACAGAACCACGCCAGTCAGAAGGTAGGTGCTCAGTCAGAAAGCATCCTGTCTGCCCTTGTAATCAAGGGCTCAGCAGAATCATCGCCATCTTTCCTTGGCCTGGGGCTTGCATTTGAGAGATGATACTTAGGAGCTGCTAGTCAGGTAGTGTTTAACTCTTATCAAATTCAAGAGAGAATGGAATTCAGACCCTTAATCAACTAAGCCCAATGAATGTACTGGTAAGAAACACAGAGTCTGGGCAACGTAGCAACTTACAAAGACCTTATCTCTAAATGCCAGACAGACAGACAGACAGAGAGACGGAAGGAGAGAGAGAGAAGCAAGAGATATAAAGACTGCTTGCACTGAACTAGCTCAGTCTCTCTCTCCCTTCCTCTCTCCCTCTCTCTCTCTCTCTCCCCCTCCTTCTCTCTCCCTCTGTCTCTTCCCTTCCCTCCCTGCCTCCCTCTCTTGCCCCCCTTTCCCCCTCTCTCATGAATTGATTGCCACACTTTAAAACTTAAGCAAGTTCACTTAAAGTTTCTGTCTCTTTCCCTGAACAATCAGTGTCCAGCAGCAACTGTGCCCGAATTCACGTAGCAGTCATGGACTTGCTGTGATGAGGTCTCCTCGCGGCGCATAAGCACATGCTGTCGGGGCCGCCCATATTTTCATGGCTCCTCCTACTTCAATGATAACTGCTCCACCTCTAAATACCTCCACCTACACCTCCGTCTGAGGCCTTGCTTTGGCCACTGGAGTATGGTCTTTTGGTGCAAGGCAGGGTCCGATTCCTGGAGAATGAATGTTCAACCACCCCAGGAGCAGCCCTGTAACACGCGTTGAGTGTTGGGGTGTAAATACCCCAGCCCCCTCTCTTGCATGGAGCAGCTGTGAGTCTCTTGTCCTGCAGGTCCCAGGACCTCTCGGTGGGACTGAGAGCTAGTTGCCTGAAGGGTTGATTGCTTGGTCACTAATCCCTGAATGGCTGCCTTCCTGGTTGTCATACTCACCAATTTCCTGCTAGTAAATAAATGGTTTGCACTGAATCCTTGCCTTGGGATGCACTTCTGGGGCACACAAACTAACATGGTGCTAAGGCTGTGGAATGTGTTTATGCTCAGTGTCCTGCAGAATCTGAAACAGGAATAGAGGACAGGAAAATGATCAGAGACCAGTGAGGAGAGCCTTATAACCAACCAGCTCCCTCTTTACTAATGGTCAGCTGGAAGCCAGTGTCTCTTCACCAGGGGAATGTGCCCCTCATAGTCCATTGTCCCCACTTGGCCATTTAATAGATTTGATACTATAATCTTGCTCCATCATCATTTTTAAATTTTTAATTTTAATTAATACATGTTCGCGGTACATGATTACATGCATCATGGGGAGTCAGTAGGTGCATCTTAATTCCTTTTACTTCCCCTTCCTTTTCCCCTGCCCTCCCTTCATCTCATGGGTCTAACCCATCATGATTTTAGCTTTGCTGCCTCTCGCATAACTAGAATTTCACAGTTAGAAGATGGTCTGAAGATTAGCTCCCAAAAGCTGGTCTTAAATAGAAACTCAGTCATGTGAACTAACTAACTTGCTAACTTGCTGACAGTCTCTTGAAAACACGCAGATCTTTGTCAAGCCTCCCTCCCTGCTGTTCCACTGAAAGTACTTACCCTAACGTAGAAAACACAGAATGGAACTCAGGTTTTAGTGCCCCTTGACACTGCTGTGCAGTCCTGAGCAGGCTTCTCCCACTCTGTGCCCTGTACCTTGGCAAGGAGGAAATGGTGGATGAGGTTTCTATGCCATTTCAGATTAGCCTTTCTGATGCTCTCCCTCTCCTTTTGGAGTTGGTATCTGACAAAGTAGTCTTGACGCACAACTGGAGCCGTTGTCGCCAGACTGCCCCTTCTATTCCTGCTTCCAGTCCTTTTATTCCTAGGTCATTGCTCCCCTTGAAGCAGAAGTTCTCAAATGTTAGTGACATCAGGGTCTTGTTGGGCGTTTGGCAAGAAACAGCTTCCTGGGTCCAACTCTCAGGGATGCTGAGGGGTCACACTAGGTGGTATCCAGGAACTTGCATTTCTAGCAAGTTCTCACATGATGCTGAGGCTGCACATAATAAATGCCATTGCTGCGTAGAAAACACCCAGGTGACCAGGCAAGAAAGCAGCCATCTATTGTCTTCACTGCACACCTGAAGCAAACACAGAAGTCTTTAGAGTTTATGCAATTTACAGTGCATGGATTTTGAAATTCTATTTCTAAACCTGAAGTTATCTTTGAATAGACCTTCTTTTTCCCATTTCTCCCACTCAACATTCCTTTTCTGGAACCCCTGATTCCTAGCTAGAACACATTAGGGGTGGAGAGATCGTGTCTTTAAACAGCAGCTTTATCTGAGCTGCAAACTCCAGTTCTTTCTCTGGTTCTGTGTAACAAGGCACATCTCCTCTAGACAATGTACTAGCTGCAGTTCTCCTAGCCCAACTGCATTAGTGAGACAAGGCAGCAAGCCGCTGAGTTACACAATCCATCTAAAATGAGGCTCAGCTTAGTCTTGTGATTTGCTTTAAGATCTTCCTACAGTGTTTTATTATACTCATTACTTGAGTTCTGATTATCTACTTGCAGGTTTATTTGGACAAATGTTGTGTGCAATTATGCTCTTTTAGAAAATTGTCTCTTTTATGTACTGGGATGAGTAAAAAAATCATACAAAAGCACTTACACTCCCACAACAAGCCTAACTTCTAAGTGTCTACTTTCAATTTCTTATCTTACACTTCATCAGGAAGATAATTATTACTATGCTAGATTTTGAGAGGATTTTTTTTTTAATGTCAGCAAGCAGAAAGCCATACTAGAGACACTGAAGTTAAAAGCTGCCAGTACTGAAATGTGGGTATGTTCACTCCTTCATTCAGATTTCTTAAATTTATAGGCAAATCAAATTTATTGGTATGAATGCCCTTGCTCTTCCATCTGTGTAGTAGGGTTGCTAATTTACTCACAGCTTAATTTTGGAAACACACACACACACGCATTATAGTTTCCTGAAACCAAACTAGACTTCTTCATGAAGCTCTACTGGCTAGATTCTTTTTAAACTTCTTTATTTTAATTCAACCCATCAAGTGTAGGCTGTTTGAATAATTTAAGCATTATCTATCAAAGTTAGATTGCATTATTTTAAGGCTTAGCTGATAGCTATAAAACTCAGTCTTTCAAGTTTAGCTACCACCAACTCCCTCCTCTCACCTCCTGTCCTCACCGGGGCCTCTTACAGGAGGACGGGAAAGTATGGCTTATGGGACTTCAGGGTGGAGGTTATACACTCATCTTGTTCCTCTCTGGTCCTGGCTTGGTACAGACTCTCCTGCTACCTAGAATAAAATTTACCTTGTCTGTGTAAGGCTGACTATTCAAGAGGGCACGTCTTCAGTGTTTTCCAGTTCTGGTCACTTGCCTAAAGCATTCAAAGCTGCCCACTTGGCTGACTTCACATCTCACCTATGGCTTGGGCCAGGGACATCTTCATTCCCTCTTGAAATTCGAAGGAACACCCGGTTCCCCTGCCTGTCACACACAAAGCAGCAGCCCCACCTCCAGTCACGTCCACCCACACTCCTGTGCTCTGGCTCTGCGGAGACCACATTGGGTAGCACCAAGGCTGATGTTGTCTTCCCTGATATGCCAACCCCCATTATTTAAATATTGTAACAGTTTTGGTCTGGTTGATTACTAGCTACTGTGTCAAGTCCTTAGAGTATCTCCTACCTTCATTAAAAATGGTGGTCCTCCCCAGGGACCCCTAGAACTCTGTTTAACTCTGTCTAGATTCTGATCAGTCTAAATCAATCTGGTTATTAAATATTTTGACTATTACTCCTCATCACAGTCGTGTATGAATCTTCTCCTCTCCTGTGTTTGTGCTGGCACATTTACTCCAGGTATTTCTGAAGTCCACCACTATCTGCTCAGGGTTGGGGGAATCAAGGTCTAACAAGGAACGTGGGATCTCACATATTCAATAGCTCATTTCTCTTTCCCAGTCTACAGATAATCCCAGGCTAAAAGGGATGGGCTGTAGAATTTTCATGTCTCTGCACAATAGATGTCTTTTATAACGCAGTAGCAAGAATTACGGGCCATCTACCATTGCCACAGGTCATTCTTCACATCACATGGAAATTTTTATAATCTGAGTCCTCCAGGGTTGATTCTTGATTTACCAGTGCAATTGAGAAAGTAGTCTCCTCCCAGAACATCTTTTTTAGCTTTCCATGGTAAATAATCCCCTCCTCCAAACCATGAACCTATATTGATAATTTCCAAAATTGTATATCAATTTCATCTGTATTTCAAATCTGGGTCTATAAATTATCTTCAATGTGTCAATGATGGTTTTGGAAAAAACTTCAATGTGTCTTCAATTATATGACCCACTGTGATATATGTGCCTCAATATAAAATAAAGCCGAGCTAATGGCATGTGTTTCATGAACATATATTTGTTTGGTCAGCTTCTAAGACGCCATAGTCAAGAATCAGTTGTGGTTCTGAGCAATGTCATTTCTTGCCAAAAGGATACAATCAGCCCCAGGAAACCCTTTCAAGATATACATGCTAAATTCTCTTGTATTTGGAGAGGAAGAAGCTCAATATGGGCTTCTGAGAAAAAATCCAGGGGAATTGAGAGGAACATAAATAAGATTCTGAGGTATATTTAAGGAGTGCAAGAACAGACAAACAAACACACAAAAACTCAGAGAGTTGGGAACAGACGATAGGCTGACCAGCTCTTTCTGGTTTATGTGGAACTTTATAGGATTTAGTACTGGAAATCTCACATTCAGGAAACCTCATTGATGATATCACTGTGTGCAGAAAGGAATGAGATTAAGTGTGTGGATAGGCACCTACTGAAGGTGGGTCTTGAAGGTCATACAGACGGATCATCTCTGTGTTCAAGCCATCCCTGTGGTAGGAAGCTGGGGCTCAGCAAAAATACTGAGAAGGCTTTTGTCGTGATGCTGAAGTGAAGAGATGAAACCTTAAACATACAGATGCCCCTCAGTCATAACTCATCTGATTACAAATTGTCCCTTCCCTTTTTCTTAGACCAACAGTAGTGTGTGTGTAGCAGGGCGAAGTGTGTACACTGATAGTCTGCGGCTAGTGAGGACTCTGATTTCAGTAGGGCTGGAGCGGGGCCTGAGACTGCAAGTCTAAAGGCTGCTGGATGATATTGCTGCTACAACTTCTGCTGATGCTTGAGTACAAGACTGCTTCTGGAGATCCTGATCATCAGTGATGCTCACCTCACCCATCCGTAACTGCCACCACTCGGCTAACCCCCTTCTTTCACCTGGGGACTTAGCTTTTCCTTTTGGAATGGTAGTTAAATGCTTAAATCCTGGCTCTTCTGCTCATTATCCCTGAATCTTCTGCAAGTGGTTTAACCACTTTGTTCCTTGGCTTACTTATCTATGAAATGGGATGATAACATCTCCTACTTCATTAGTTTCTTGTGAGCACTTAAATGGGATATATATGTAAAGTGCTTAGGGGGCTTCAATGAGGTTTGCCTAGGGTGTATTAGGGGTTCACCCAAAGAACATACTAGGATTACATAATGAATCACCACAAACAGAGTGGATTTGTATTATCTTTTAATGGAATTCATTCTCTCTGTTTAGGAGGCTGGAGGTTCAAAAGCAAGGCCATGGCAGGGTTGATTATTTTTGGAAGCTTTGAGAGAAAATCTGTTTTGTTTCTTTCTCCCACTTTCTGGAAGTTATCAGCAATCCTTGGTGTTAATTAGCTTGTGGATAAAATGCTCCAACTCCTGCCTCTTCTGCACATGATCTTCTCTGTGTGTCTGTGTGTCCTCTGTTTTTCATTTAAGTACACCAATCATTTCAGCATCCTCCCTAATCCAGAATGACCTTAATAAATTACAGTCATGCATCACCAGATGATGGGGATACATTCTGAGAAAGGCATCCTTAGGCAATTTCTTCATTGTGCAGATATCATAGAGTGTACTCATACAAACTAAGATGCCTATGGTGTCACTAGGTAATGAATGTAATTTTTTAGGCTAATATTCCGTATATACTCTACTTTGAACAAAATGTCTTTATGCAGCACATATGCATATCTGCAAATATTCCATATTTTCAAATAAAGTAACATTCCACAGTTCAGATGGAGATGAACTTTAAGAGACCTACTGAACCCACTGTAGAGAGTCATGATAATAGTAATTATTATTATTTCACCATATTTGTAGCTACAAGATTTATTCTTTATCCATACTAAAATAGTTATAATTTCTCCAAAGTGGTCTGATTGAGACTTGCCTCACTTCTTACCTGGACTTTTTCCTCATGTTAATACTGAAACTATGGGTAGTTGGCATTGTCCTCATCACCAAATAGAATAGCAGCAAGTGCTGATCTGGTTTGATCTCCTCTTTGTTTCATAGCTGAGGACCATCCCCACCTTGGCACTCCCAAGTCAGTCTCCAGTGCTTCTCCTCTGCCTTCTTGGTGCGCTTCTCTTTAGTCTCCAGGAACAGTTCAATTTCAGTCACCTCTGCATTTCATGTTTGGTCATCTTCTTTTCCCGTACTGTGACTCTACAAGGGTGACTGACTATTACCTACATCCCAAGGTTCCTTGAAACCAGGACCCCAGTGATGTATATATGATAGGATACACAGGTGTATGCATTTGTCAAAACTTGTCACACGATAAATCTAAAATGTGTGTAGTTCACTCTTCATAAGTTGTCAACAAATACTGAGCTCTAGTTAATGCTAAATTAAGAGTAAAGTGTACTGATATCAGCCATTTTATTTGACTTGAATAAAAGATAAGATGGATGAGCACATAAAAAATAAAAAGATTACTTAAAAAATAAGATGGATGGATAGAAAGATGTATGGGTAAGCCCACATAGTAAAACATTAACAATTATGCAATCTACTTGGTGGGTATAGGAATTTTCTTCATACATATTTTTCGGCATTGCTGTTTCTCAAAACTATCATACTAACAAACAGGGAGCTCTTGTCTCCAGGCCAGCCTTCTTTGCTTAACACTGCTCATAAATGGTAACACATCTGGTCTTCATTCTCAGATGCCTCTTTCATTTCTTACGATTGAGGTTCACCCACTCATTCAACGATCTTGATTTTGAGGACCTATGATAGGCTAAACACATTGTGTGTCCTAAAGCTACAGTGATGGATTTCTTAAAGTTCTGACCAAGAAGATTTTGAGTGAGATAGAAGACAGAATCAAGGATGATTCTCATGAGTTCAGCTTAGTGGCTGGGTTGATGTTGGTGCCATTAACTAGAACAGGAGGGATAAGTGAGGGGTTAGATTTAGGAACAGCGAGAGGAATCTCAAGTTTGATTGAAAGTGCCTGTGGCCATCCATGTAAAAGTGTATACTAGTTAGAAATTCAGTTGTGTTTTATTATGTCATGTTGTATTGTGGTGTTGTGTGGTGTTAAGGATTGAACCAAGGTCTCAAGCATGCTAGGCAAGCCCTAATCTACTGAGTTAAACCCCTAGCTCAAAATTAATAATGGGAGGAAAAGTAGCAAGAGTACGTAAAAAGAGAAAAAGTGAGATTCTAAACCAGACCAATAAGAAATCACAATATTTAAGGTTCAGGCAGCAGAAGAGAGCCAGAAAAAAAGGTTGAGAAAGGAAGTATGGAACTACATGAAGAGTATCAGAAAGGGATCATACTTTACAAACTGCACGTTTGCTCTACAGAAAATTTTAACTTCAAATGGTCACTCTGAACTATTGTTAAGCAATGCCTCTTCTATCATCACTAACAAGTCTAAGTGACCAGTCTAAGTGACATTCTCTTCCAGAGGCCATAGACTGAGTCCTGCAGATGCCCATCTTACATACCTGACAACCAAGTGCTGGCACTCAGTTTCTGTACCCATGTTTACACTTGTGTTGATGTTCACATTGACATTTTTCATTGTCATGGGTAAAGGAGCAAAACTAAAAGAGAAAGGTACCAAAGTGACAGCTCAGCATCCTACATAAATGAAGGTTTTGCAATATTTCAACACAGAAAAGAGGATGGTCACTTGAATTATCTCACGGAACACAGATGTATAAATGTGTTTAATTCAAAAGAACTTAAAACTGCAGCAATTTGTACAAAATTCACACTGCAAACAGCAATTTGCTTATACTGAAGCATCATCTATTACATTCAGTGAACGTGGTTTTGAGATTCAATGAAAATTTTTAATTTGTAAGAAGCTTTGTTATTGTTGTTGTTGACCCATAATTTTATGAAAGGTATGAGCAAAAGGAGTTTAGACATCTGGAAGTCAACCTTGGTAATCTGGGAGAAGTTTTTTCCTCTAAAATAGATTTGTATCTTTCCAGTGAAAGGATCTCACAACCCGTTCTCTGATATTTCTGAGGCCTGTTGATGAACTTGGATTTGAAACTCTGGCTGTGTTTGTAGGGCTGTGTGTGTACTTCTTAGCCCGGTGAGCAGTATTTTCAAATTACTCTTTTGTTGCTTTCTTTTCCTTTTCAGATAAAGTTATCTGACTTTGGTTTTTGTGCTCAAGTTTCCAAAGAGGTGCCAAAGAGGAAATCGCTGGTAGGCACTCCCTACTGGATGGCACCTGAGGTGATTTCTAGGCTGCCTTATGGGACAGAGGTAAGTGGTGACAGCCCTGGTAGAGGCGGCAGGTCCTGGACAGGTTGAGGATGCAGTGGCTCTCAGACAGTTGGTGACAACAGTTCAGGGCAATGACTTCTGACTCCACATTCACTGACTTGACACAGAGTAGGTGGTGGCAGAAAGGACTGTGAGGATATCAGCAGTGTTCACCCTATCCTTTTATTGCAACATTGTCATAGAGGCTAAGATGAGGGGGAGTCGTTCAAACTCTCCGCCTACTCTCAGTGGCCACATAAAGCAAACAGTAAGACTTGAGATGCAGCCAGAGATTTGCAAGTGAACAGGTAGGATATTGCAGAGGAGGGACAGAGGATCAGAGAGCGTGCCACAAAGAGAGGTCATATTCAATGAGCAATTGTGTGTTCCCATAGAAAAACTAATCAAATGCTAATATAGTATATTTGTCAATATGGCACAATGTCTCTTTTCCCTAGAAAGGAGGCAATCACTCATAACCTGTTAAACGGCCTGGCTTGGGGATGTGAAATGGAGGGACAGAGGGTATGGAGGAAAGGCCTGCTAGGGAGGAAACAGAGTGAGTCGAAGCTCCAGGCACGGTGGACCACGTTAACATGGAGGTCGCAGAGCTCATGGCTAACCGTAGTACTTCTCTATCATGGTACAGATGGTGATTCTGGAAGAGGGGGAACTGGAAAGAAGTGATGTGATCCAGTGAGCAAAGGATGTCTCCTAAGCCAGGGCAGATTCTGCTGTTTCCCTTCTTTGTGTGACCTCAAATGAGCACTCAACTTCTTTTTCTTACTGTGGTCGCTGGAGAAGGTCACCGCAAGGGGTACAGCAGTAGTGCAGCAACCAGATAAAAGGTGTATTGAGGCCATGACAGGAAGTGAGTAGAATGGGGATTTATAGCACTGCTGTGGCTTCTCAATGTCTTGCTTCCCATTCTCCATGCGGAAGAAATTACTTGTCATCACTTCCTTTTCTTTTCGGCATTCTCTGAAAATGCTTTCTATAAAGCAATGTTTTGTGACTGCAGCTTCAAAACAATAAAGCCTAAAAGGAAAACTCCAAAGTAGGTGAAGAAAGAACTATTTTTAAAAAGCAAATTAGTAAAGGGAACCAGGATATATTAGGCATTGTGCAGTGCAGCTCTTTGCAGTTTGTTATGACTATGTCAAGTACTTTTCTTATGGTTTAAATACAACTTTGTTTTCACAACAGAAAAGTTTTTTTTTCATCTACCTTGGTAGCCCATTAACTACAAAAGATAAACAGGATAAAAATTAAAGTTCTACATTTCACAGTGTTGAGATAATCATTTATACCTAATTGGAGGAAACCTCACCAGAGTGGTATTTAAACAGCAAACAAAGATGATTAACAAAAACTCAGTAATCCAGTAGTTCACTCTATAAATCCGTATTGTAAATATTGAAATACTATAAATATCATATTGATCTATGACTGAATATGAATCAGTTGAGTTTCCTTGGATGCATCCAACATTCCAGAACATTCCTCCTGCCTGTTAACCAGTGGGTGTGTGCCTAACAGGTGGACATCTGGTCCCTTGGGATCATGGTGATAGAGATGATTGATGGCGAGCCCCCCTACTTCAATGAGCCACCCCTCCAGGCGATGAGGAGGATCCGAGACAGTTTACCTCCAAGAGTGAAGGACCTACATAAGGTAAGCAGTGTGTATTGCTAGGTTCAAATTAGTTATAGGCTCTTTCAGCCTCTCTATGGTTTCAAAGATTGGCATATCCTATCCAGTGGATAATAGATCCTGGTGTAAGGGCACACAGACGTCAGAATTAGTTGCCTAATTTTATTCTTCATTCCCTGGACTAGTGACTCAGCCTCTGTGACTCCCGAGTTCATCTGTGAAATGCAGTATGAGCAGCTTCTCTATCAAAGGCTACTTGGAAGAGCGAATCAGCTCAGCACTCAGTCACTGAGCGTCTGTTACCTCCTGGGAACTTCTAATCACCCAGGATACTGCAGCACAGGACCCCAGGTTACCTGACTCTTACAGAGCTTGTAGTCTAGCTGAGGAAGCAGATAAAAAATGTCAACAAGTGGAGGAACAGAATAATGTCAGAGAGTGGTACCTACTATGAAGAAAATAAAGTGCTGTGACACGGCAGAGGGCAGGAGAGGGCATTGAGAGCCGGTGCAGCTTGGAGAGTGAAGGAATCCCTTCCCGGGAAGGATCACCAAGCTGAGCTGGACCTGAATGGGAAGCATGTACTAGCCTTGCAAAGATCCCAGGAGAAGAAACATCGAGCCCAGGGACCTAAAAACCAGGAAGCAGAAGCCTCCTATAGCCATAGCAACAGGCACGAGAAAGACAGGGTAGGTGGGTAGGGGCTGGGTCATGCAAGGAGCGAAGGGCAAGTTAGTGGCATATGTAGAAAGGGCAACACAGAGTCTTCCCCATTGTCCAAGATTTGCCCATTAGAACCGAGCTCAGGAAAAAATGAAAAGTCCAAAACTCACCATTTCCAGAGCTGCTGCCACCCTGCAGGACTTGCCAAGAAAGGCCATTTCCATTGGACCCTCTGTAATCACTGATCAGCCACACCTCCCCTTCCCTCTTCTTCATGACCATAAGCAGGAACTTGAGGTTGCCTTTCAGGGGAGATCAGTTTGTAAGGGTAGCGTCTCCTCTTTGCTGTCCTCTATCTTGGGGAGGAACCTCAGTTGAATTATTCACATGGGATACAGGGATCTGTCAATGAGAAAAATGGAAACTACTTGAACTGAATAAGAAATTGAAACATTTACTGGGTTGGATGAAGTCAAATAATGAAAAGTGACAAAAGCATATTATGTGAAAATAGTCCCATACCCAAGAGAAAGGAGCGCTAATGCTCCTCAAAGCCATGCAGAAGGCCATCCTTCATCCTAATGGTAAAAAACTGGAAAGCACTCAACATTTTTCAAATGAATAAATATTGCATGGTGTAATTGGACCATGAATACTATACAACAAAGATAAGGAGGAAACTTTCATCACATACAGCCAGACTGAATTTCAGAGACACCATGAGAAGGAAGTCAGCCAGACAGGGAAGAATCCACAGCAGATGACTATTTTTACAAAGTAAGAGAGCAAGCAAAACTGACTACGCTACCAGATGTCAGCAGAAGAGTGGTGACCTTCTGCAGAGGGTTGGGTATTGTCAGGCAAGGGACCTAAGGTGGCCTCCAAGAGTGGTAGAAAGATTCTAGATCTTGACAGAGATAGACAGTAAATGTATGTAAGTAAAGATCTACTGCCCCATCCACTTACTATGAATGCACATGAAAGTAGTTAAGACAGACTTCAAAAAATAATTGATAAGAAATTAAAGAGAAAATGATATATGTCAGATATCCTTACAAAAGCTTGTTTCTCTTCAAGAAAGGGGAATCCGTAGAGCCTAGATGGTAGCAGTTGCTAAAAACAAAATGAAATCGTTCCATGTTTTTCATCATACTTCATTAAATGTGTGGCCAGCACCTTAGTGTACCCATCACTTCATAATAGCTGCACTTATCACTATCATTGCCATGGCTCTTTTGTTTATTAAGTAAATTTTTGTTCTTAGTTGTACCATGATTTACCCATGTTATTTAAAACTTGAAGACAGAAAAACATCATGTGTTAATAAAGCTACTTCCTTATTTTGCTTCCCCAATGATCTTTCTCCTTAAAGTGACTTTCTAGAAATTGTCCATAGGATTAACTGGAAAAGCACCACGGGAAACTGGGCTGGGTTTTTATGTTGGTCCTTAGGATGGTATCTGTGTTTTCACAGGTTTCTTCAGTGCTCCGGGGATTCCTCGACCTGATGTTGGTGAGGGAGCCCTCTCAAAGAGCCACCGCCCAGGAACTGCTTGGACATCCATTCTTAAAATTAGCGGGTCCGCCATCTTGCATCGTTCCCCTCATGAGACAATACAGACATCACTGAACAAAGGATTCGCATAGATGACAGAGCTAGGTTAAGACATGAAAACAATTCAGGAGAACATGAGGAAAATCACAGAACATGCAAAAGACCTGTGCATTCTAGACCAGCTGATTGGTGGGACAGTGTGATGACCAGCAGGGTTCGACAGACCAGGGCATCTTCTTGTGTCTTAACTAGGCATCTCTCCACTGACAGCTGGCATGATCATTTGGAGCATGGCTTTAATAAGTCATTATTATATATTTCAGCCCTTCATCCAGCAAATCAGAAGGACTCAGTACAAACTCCGTTATGATACATCCTAGCCACATGCAGGGTACCGCATAGGATTTTCTATATTGAAAGAA
>RJWT010001117.1:0-51967 GCA_004365215.1 Cuniculus paca
GATGCATGTGAGGAGCTATTCCTTGGCACTGCTGGAGGGTCAGAGTGTAAGAGCCACTCCTGGTAGTGCTGCTCTGCACCATTTAGAAGAATGGTAACAACACTGAGATTTGAAGAGCTCAGCTTATATCCTCCTTAGAGCCAAGCACATGACTAATAAAATGGTTGCTAATTATAATGCATTACATAGTTCAAATAACTAGGAGAAAATATGTTATTGTTTGCCCAAAAAGAAATGAAAAATGTTTAAGGTGATGGATATGCTCATTCACCAGATGTGATCACTATACAACACCTACATGTATCAAAACATTGCATTGTACTCCATAAATACATACAATTACTGTATGTGAGAAATAGTTCTTTGGAATAGTTTTGAGTCCTAAAATTCTCCTCTCTTAAAAGTCTACTGTTTCTTTCATTCTATGATATAAAATATACCATAGTTTTAATAATTACTTGTACATGTGGCAGAGGAGGGAAAAGGAAACCCAGTGCTATAAAATATATATCATTTTGTTAAAAAAAAATCCCAATTTCAAGAAAAGTAAGACATTTAACGTAAACATTCATCAAAAGTGAAGTGTAATATGTCATGGAAAGGCCATTAGGGAACACTGTGCTTAGGTATGGAGTGATTTTAAAGATTTTCATTCACGTATTTGTTCATTCAGTAAGTATTCACTGACTCTTTGGCACACAGTCTTCAGGGCCATGAATGAGGTGGCTTAAGGCATGGTCCACGCAAACAGAGGCTCTGCGGTTAAACAGAGATGGGCGATGACAGGGTGGCGAGCTAAGTACTGATAGAGGCATATTTGAGGGGATTCTGTAACATTAAGGATGAGGTACCTAACTGCCTGAACCACGGGAATGGGGAGGACATCAGGAAGATTTGGAGAGGAAATGCTCACTAAAGGACCAGCAAGGACTGCTGGACACAACTCCATCTGTTCACAATGAGACCAAACACTGAGGGCTGGAACCACAGTCCTGCTCTGGGAGCCCTGTGTGGAAGCCTCAGTTTTAGAATCCTGCTGGGCCAATAATCATTTCAGTCTTTCTGACCAGCAAATAATTTGCTCTTAGATCTCTTCCTGGTTTCTTCTCTTCCAGCTCTCAATGCTTACCTCAGACTCTCTTCAGGCATTATGTGGGAAACCACAGTTTCTCGGTCCAATCTCAGCTTTTTCCTCGGTTACCTTTCTGGCTTTTAGTTTTTAATTTGATCTTTGCTTTGTTTTGGTAACTCACTCTGTTGACATGCAATAATTGTACATGTTTAAGGGTACAATGTGATAATTCATTATGTGTATGCAATATATAATGACGAAACTGGGATAATTAGTATTTATATTTTCTTGTATATTTATTGCATTTTTGTGTTTGGAATCTTTGAACTCCTTTTCCTAGTTCTCCATTGCTATAAACTGTATTGTAGAACACTCGCTTATCTAAATGTATTTTGGTACCTATTATCCAAATTCCCTTTACCCCTCCTCCCTCCATTCTACTCTTTTCTTTTGGAACAGCTATTTTTAGTTTCCATGTATAAGCAAAAAGATACAATACTTGTCTTTCCGTGCCTGGTTCATTTTAATTTACATGATGTCCTCCAATTCCATCTATTTTGCTACAAATTACAGGATTTCATTTTTTTTTAATGAAGACAAGACTTCAGTTTTTATGGATGCAGGATTTTATTCCTTTTTATGACTGAGTAATATTTCTTAGTGTATATATACTACTTTTTTTATGCATTTATCTGCTCTTTTTCTCTCTATGCAGGTGTATAGTTATAGTGCTTGACAAAGTAGTACAGCATTGTTGCCTAAATACCACATTTGCTTTATCCATTCACCTCCTAACGGACATATAGGCTGCTTCCAAGATTTAGCTATTATGAATTGTGCTATCATACACATGGGTAGGTATGTGACACTGTAATATAATGTCTCTTTTTTTTAAAATTTTTTATTTTAAAGATAGTAAAACCCAACAAAACAAAACAGAATAAATTCAGTCAAAACACAGCAGTGAAATTGGTACAGAGTATCAAAGCAGGGTAATGGGAAAAGAACAATGGCTACTATAGTGTATGTTGTTATCTTCACAGTAGTTTTCCATTCCATCAGTTAGAGCAAAATCAGACCAAAACAAAACAGAATAAAACCAATCAAAATAGAATATTGAGTAAAGAAAAAAAATTAATAAGAATAAAACAAAACAGTGAGAACAATATTAGACTTTAAAAACAAGACAGAAAAAAAAACTCCATATTTACTGTATTGCATACCATTATCCTTCCTATACATGCTCAGACTGTTAACCCCATGCCTGTAAATTCAACCTAACAATACAATCCTTCAGGCACTTTTTGTACCTCAATTGCTATTAGCTCAGGTTGACCTCCAAACCAGCTGGTGGCTTATGGGGTGAGAGGGTTTGTTTCAGTCTGCGTGCTGGTAGGCTTACAGGAGATACTGACTTCTTTCTCTTCCTGGGTCCCACACAGTCTGCGCAGCTTATCAGAAAGGCTGGCTAGTTGGATCCTTGATCGGCGCCTCTCAGTCCCAGCATGGCTGATTCTCGGGAGTTTCTGGCTTTCCCTGTCTTCCTGGGTCCTGCACGATCTGCATGGCTTACCAGGAAGGCTGGCTAGTTGGATCTTTGATTGGCTCCTTCCAGTCCCAGCATGGCTGAGTCTTTCCCCACCTCTGGCTTCTCTTTTATGTATGGGAACTCTGGTATTTGCAAAGTGGACTGTGCAACCCAAGTGTATATGATGCTGTGTCTGTCTTTGACTAAGTTGTCGGAATTCACATACTCAGTCTTCACAAACAGCAATCCTGGGCACCCTGCCATTTGTGATCCAGACCTTGCAGCCTGCAGGTTCCACACTTTTGCTCTTCATGCAGCCCAGCTCAGGCCAGGATGGGAGCAGCACCAACCCCACTCTCAGCCTCCCCAGACGCTTACTCTTCTTCGGTCATTCTTCACCTTCTCACAGATCATCCCCCTGGCCTGTCCACTCTCCTCAGAGATGCAATCAATGGACAACAGGATGGAACCCGCTGTGGCCTGATGAGAGAGCACCAGAGGAGAATGCTGAGGGTCGTGCAGCTCCAGAATAAGTCTCCACATGGTTCAGGATGAGATCTTCGGTGAAAGCCTGGAAATCTTTGTCATGCGCTCAGCACAGGCACTGGTTCCACCCTCCCTGGTGGGTCAGCCACGTAGCTCCAACCAGCATTGTCTGATGACGACACTGTCCCGCAACACTGTGCCAGCTCCAGTGCGCCTGCACCACACCTGCTCCAGGGCAGGTGTGACCACTGCTGTCTTCACAGAGTTAGGCTCTGGGTGGCTGTAGTGACTCAGGCATCTCTTCTTGAGACCCAAACTCCTATTTGGGGCTGGCCCCCAGGCAAGTGATGATTAATCCTCCAGGTTTCACTGCATCAGAGGTCACCTCACCTGTGGATTTCCCACACCTTCCACCTGGGTCCCGAGGTCAGGCGTCCCTCTGTGCACGCGGGGGGCCACGAGGGCCCTGCTCGCGGGCCCCTATAATGTCTAACTCTTTTGGGAAGATACTAATCAGCAATCGCTGTGTCTAATGGAATTTTTAGTCTTAGGTTTTTGAGGAATCTCAACACTGATTTCCATAGTGCTTGTATTAGTTTACATTCTTACCAACAATGAGAATGAATCCTTTTAGCTCATAGTCTCATCAGTATTTCTTACTGTTTGAAGGAATCTCAGTGTTGTTTTAATTTGCTATTTCTAATGGCCAGAGATGGTGAACATTTTTCATGCATTTATTGACCATTTGTACTTCTTCTGAAAAATGTCTATTCAGTCCAGTTGCCCATTTTTTATTTTGAGGGCCTAATTTTTTTAGTTCTTTATATAATCTTGGTATTAGTTATCTCTCTGAGGAATAGCTGCAAACTATTTTTTTCCAATTCTGTAAGTTGTCTCTTCACTCCGCTGGTTGTTTCCTTTGCTGTGCAAAAGCTTTTAAATTTAGTATGTTCCCATTTGTTGATTGCAGGTGTTATTTCTTGTGTAATTAGGGTTCTGTTCAGAAAGTCCTTGCTTATGCCTACATCTTCAACGGTTTTATCAATTTTATCTTCCAGCAGATTGTTTTTGCTTTAATATTTATATTTTGATACATTTTTATTTTAGTTTAGTACACAATGATATATATGAGTCTAGATTCACTATTCTATTCCTCAGCACACTATTTCATTAAAATGCATGTTGGATATTGGGCTTACTAGTCAGTTCTTACTCTGATGTCTAGTTCCTGTTCATGAGAGACTAGAAGTATTGGTGTTGTATGGATGTAGTCAGGGTGAATTTTTGTCCATGAGAATGGATCCATTGGTAGATTTATTCATGGAATTCCAAAGAATGCAGGGTGAACTTCTGTTGTAAGATTGGAAGCTAAGGTCAGTATCAAAGAAGAAATGCTAGGTGTTATGTTCAGTCATATGCAAAAAGCAATAAAAAGTGGACAAAAAGCAAGAAGTCAGGAGCCAAGGGCTCTTGACATTAGAGACACTTTGAAAAGTAAACATTAGGTTATAGTTGTATTATTTATGGCAGTGAGTAGGAGTAAGTAAGGCTTAAAAATTTTATTACTAGAACAGTTATATGACTAGTTATATGACATATGTAAGGTTGCTGGAAATTGTAGTAATTAAGTAAATGTTTAAACTGTTTTCTTTAGAATTGTGGAAATGATACATATATTCCTCTGGAATAGAAATGGCCTCAACTCATTTTTACTTGGTGAAAATGATTCAATCATACATACTGAGGGCTCGAGGAAAGAGACCTGCAAATTCTATTAACAAAAGTATTACTAATATTCATTTTACTTTGGAGCATACCAAACCACTGAGTATCTTTTATAATAGGTAACTCACTCTGTCTGAAATAAAATACTTTATTTTTTTAAGGTTCTGAGAGAATATGTGAGCATTTTATTTCTTATCGTATCTAATTCTGTTGACTGATGTTTCTATGTATTAGATTTTCTGTAGTCACAAGAACATAACTTTGTCATCATGTATGGAAACTACACAGCACATAAGTTGTCAAACAGTTTCACTAAGTTTACTTCGTCAACATCTTTCAACTGGGTCTTTGGGGATGGAGCAGTGGAAACAAGTGAAAATTCAAAGTTCATTTACCAGTTACCCCATTGTTGTATAGCTATAATAAATCAATGATATTGCTGAGTTATAAATCCATCTCATACTTCAGAATAACTCAAAATACATGGAACAGGGGCATGGAAACTTTATCTTTTATGGAAACATTATGAGAGACTCTAAATCAAAATAACTGTCACGTGTAAGCCATTGAAATTCAGATTATTTCCAAGTTGAGTTTACTGCTTGGACTATATATTCCATAAGACCAAACTTGTTATGGCCTTGCTCACATTTAGAAGTAATTCACTGTAACTGGATTGTAAAGTTGACTCCCTATTAACTGTATGTATTCTTTTTGAATATCTTTATCCATAAATCTCTGCGACAGGTTAGGTGCCCCCTTCCTAAATAATTCCCTATGCGGAAGTTATGTATTAAAAATAGCTTGTCAAATTGACTAAGAAGAAACTCAATGTTGGCCAGTCCATCTCCCTGCATAGACACATTTTGACACAGTGTATTTGAGTGCTAATAATGACATTAGAAGATGTTGGGAAGAGATCTAATTCAGCATGCAGAAGTGACTTTGCTGTCATCTCCTATTTTCTGTGCAATTGACAGCAGATACTTGGGGCTGAATTTTTATTTCAGGTCAAATTTCCAAGGCATGAGGCTGTCTGTTAGGAACAGATAAGACCAAAACCAATACGAGAGCACTTGTTGGAAGTGTCAGTGGTGCTGAGAATTTGAAAGGGATGCTTCAGTTTTCTGTTTAGGACATGACATAACAACATATGTTTTAGCAGCAAGAAAAACCAACCAGCAGCTCCCTGTCATTTTTCTATGGTTCCTACTGGGAAGATTTCTGAAAGGAAGTTGGATTTCTTTGGAAAAAGAGAGCTGTTTTTTAAACAACACATTTTACCTCTTTTGTCATTTTATTTTCCCCCAACCAATATGTCCTAGAATATCTCAAACACATACAACTGACTAGTAATTGTTTTTAGCCCAAGACCCAATAAGTCAAAGTATTTCACTTTTATAGGCAAAGCACAAGTAGAGCTGTATCAGTGTATCTGATAAAAAAAAAAAAGAGTTGGACATCAGTAAGAATTGAGGGTTTAGAAAATCATCAAGGTGTACTAACCCACTGAATTAAATGAATCTCAGGTATGTTGTAAAAGTTTCTTTGTAAGGGTTCTGGGTTAGGCTGTAGATAGCTGAGATGCCCCTGTCTGGAAAGCATCTTCCTCCTTCTTTCAGCCTACCCACATCACTTTAATATTTACCCATCAAGCTATGCTGTGTGTCACCATTTTATTGCTAGCACTGTGGATGCCTGTGTAATCTTTGTCACTTTAAGTTTGAACTGCTTCCACAAGAGCCAAGGGTCTGTTTTATCAACATGACAAAAGCTTTACTATGAAAGAATTTTGAACATGTTCACAGTCCTAAAGTTGACCAAGATTTCTCTTTCTAGAACAGAATTCCTGGTACCCAAAAACATGTATTTCTTGCACACACCAGAGTACAATACATATGTATGTGCATCTTATTGTTCTAGCCTGCTTTATTTTTATTAAAATTACTATTCAAATATTTCCTATGGCATTTGAATTAAAATTTGTCATTTTAGTTTTCTCCTCAAGAAAGAATGATTTAAAACCCAACCATGCACATAAAGATATTATTTGATGTATTACCTTCAACCATTTGTCATTATAGAAATCTGTTCATTCTTTGAAACAGAACCCTTGGGGAGCCCTAAATTCCAAACCTGAAACTACCTCACAGCAGACCCGATTTGTAGTTTGTAACAAAAGTGAACCCTCCTGAACTCATTAATCTCAGGAGACTCATGTCTCATATTGTTCTCATTTTCCAGCAGCCTGGCCTCCGGGATGAGCATTTCACTTCTTTCTACATTTCTTCTGCATAGCCAGCTATCTTTACAATGCTCTACATAAACAATAGATTTTACAACATTATTGCCACAAGGTCTTTCAGTGAACAGATCTCTTTCAAGAGTCTGTGAAATCGTTATTGCTTTGTCTGTATTTATTCAACTTGCATAAAGTAAAACTATAAAGTTATAGGCCTTTTCTCTTTTAAATAGGCAACATTTTCTCTGTAACTGAGTGCTACTTTTTAAAAATAGTCTCTTTAGGAAGTTACGTACTGATTCCAGGGATGTACTGTTGCTCAAACTTTTCCAGAAACTTCTTCATTTGTATTTCCTTTTGGATTCAGTATGTAATGTTTAAGAAAATATTTTATTGTTTAAGTTACTCATTATAGTCATCTTTGTTCTAAAATCATGTTATCACTAATACGCTTTTCTATCAATTATCTAGTTAAAAGACTATCTGTTCATTTCTAAAGAGTAATATCTGCCATCAAAAAAGAAATTCCCATGGACAGTTAGAAGAATGAGTCTCTGTCTCTAGATGTAGTTCTTAAAGAAAATAAAAATTATCTCAATGTATGGGGTGTTCACCAGAAGGTGAGTTACATTGAAGGGCTTTTTCAAGTCTAAAAATTATGTAAAGTAAGAAAATAAAAGTATGTAAATTATTGAGACAAACTCTGCATGTTCATTTAACAACAAGACCATAATTAATATGCAACATTTTTTTCCTTGTTTGATCATTTTTATTTTTTTCCTTCTAGTGAGCACCCACAGTCATTAACATATTACAGGTTACCTAGTTTTCTCAGTTCCTTTGGAAATGTTTTCTATGAACTATTTGCTTCCTAAATAGTTTCAGATGAAGACACACACACACACACACACACACAGTCTTTTGAAATCATTCTACTCATTGACAAACTATTTTGTGTAAGCTAATTACTACATATTCATGTAGCTACCACATTCTGTCTTCCGTGTACCATGAACTTTTCCCTGTTGTGGGAGGAGACTCCTACAACCCTGAACCACAAAAGGCACAATAGAGATATGTGGTGAATGTTTAAATTTTTAAATAATTGTTATAGCAAAAGAAATATTGCTGTTATAACTCCCCTCAAAATATTCCTCCTCAGGTCAGACGCACATACCCGTTGTTATTGTCACTTTCTGAACCAGTTATGAAAGTCTTCTTTCATAAGTGTCTTAGTGAGGTGTGATTAAAAGTATGGGGAATGCTGTTGCCTTGAGTCATTCAATGGAAACGAAGCCTCCTAAGAACATTAAGGTATACACTTATATACCTTATTCACTGGTTCTGACACCATGAAATGTGACTTGTGGTTCTTTCCCAAAGTTCAAATGACAATGAGTTGTAAATATTCTGAATAAATTCAGGACATTTGTAGGCAACTACAACAGGGCAACTAAATATACTCATATAAAAGAACTTCCAGAACTACTTCAGAAAGTGGCAAGAACATTAGGATAAGTGTAGTTGAAGTAACAGGGAGTATTTTGAGGGGGAATGAATGGCATTGTGTCTTTTACTGGGATAAATTTTTAAAAATTTAACTACACATCTTACTGTTTGATCACACTTCATATGTACGAGGAAAGCAAGTCACAATCCACCAGAGGATATTTATCATTGGTGGACTCTTTTTGTTCTAGAATCTTAGTGTAAGTATTTGCATAATGAGTCTTTTAAAGTGTTCTCTGGGCCCTTTCAATAAGTCACAACTTGAATATCAGATAAGCTACTGCTTTTTGAAGAGGAGAAGAGAGAGATAGAAAGGTCTTTATCATGTGAGGCAATGGCTTACAAAGCATTATCCAAATAGTTAATAAGCTGTTCTAGCTGATGCATAAAGTGCAATATGACTTCTGTCTATTTTTCCCTCCAAGGTCTGGTGAGAGAGGAGGGGTAGATTAATTATTTATTCTAATATGACTATGCCGCACTGCTACAAGGGGACAAATAGCATATAGGTGACTTGTAGCCCTTGCCAAGTCATCTTCTGACTATAACTCTAAAAATCTCTGGCTGTGTTAAACACTGCCAGGTCAGGGATTAAGTCAGGAGGCATTTCTGTGTATCTCAGATTCAATTCTTTGAGACCCAAAAAGGATGAGCCTAGTGAAAGAAGTGTAGCTGTGTAGAGAGAGGTCAAATATCTGCAGATGAATCCCTACAGGGTTGTACACTGTCGGTTGCTACTATGAAGTTCCTTCCTATTGAATCAAGTACCTGATACCTTTCCCCCAGTATTAAATCTCTGCAGAAAACAGAGTTAGTTCAGGAAACTCTTTTGTCCATGGAGACACTATGAAAGCGTAAACCTTAAACAACTGATGCCATTTGTGATTTTTAACAAGCTAGAATGGTTTCTTTGAAAAGTTAATATTTATCTTGCCATAATATTTACCTTTGCACAGTAAGTGCTGCTATTTTCTCATGACTCCAATGAAGAACAGTGGTAAGATAAACTCACCTCTATAAGATAAATGTCAAGTGTTTAATAAAAATCACCGGATGAGCATCCCAGGTTTACTTTGAATTTGCTGAGGGTCTGGTCCTCCAGTAAAATTTAACACACAAATTTTTCCAAATGTAAGTCTCTGTGTTCAAAACTGGGGGTTATGAGAAGTGAATTCTGAGAGGGCACATGTCTCAGAGAGAAGACAGTGGGCCTGAGAAGGCAGAGAGGTGAATTTTCTGCACTGTTAAGATGCTGATTGGACAAAAAAAACCCTCTTGACCTCTGTTCCATCTGTAAAATGAGCAGCATTAAACAGATAATCTCCAATATACTGTCCTGGTCTAAGATTCCATCATTCTGTATTAATGTATGACCAGGTTGAAGTCTATTATTTATCATAAATATCAGAGTGCAATTCTTTAGATATAAGATGTTGGGTATAGATTTGAAGATAAAAGAAATCTGAAATGCCAGGAAGAAATCACAACATATTTGAGTTTAATATATATATATATATATATATATGAAACTATGTAGGAGCCTGCTCTTACTTAAATTTATGTATTTTCCAAGAAGAAATTAAGAATATGTGGGGTACTTGATGCTTGTCAATTTGATTTATGATCACTAATATTTAGGCTTATCTTCCATAAAGAGTGCTGATGAACCTCTCATCACTCTCTTTGATGAGGTATTACCTAATTGAACTTGTGAAGTGGAATGAAGAGGATTTTATCCAGCATAAAGGAGAACTATTTCATGGTTTTTTTTCTTTAATGTATTGGGTTTCTTTGTTGTCTTAGTTCATGCTGGTATAGCAAAATAGCACAGTTGGGGATATAGCTCAGTGGCATAGTGCCTGCCTGGCAAGCATGAGGTCCTGTGTTTGATTCCCAGTACCAAACAAAAACAAAAAACAAAAAACCCATAAACTGAGTGGTTTTCATGATTTATTTCTTGTAGTTGTAGAGGCTGAGAAGTCCAGTATCAAGGAGGCAGAAGAACTGATATCTGGTGAAGGCCCACTCTCTGCTTTTTACGAGGCAAATTCTTACTGTGCCTATAGCAGGGGGTGAACAAACTCCCTGCAGTCATTTTTATGATGGCACTAATTAAGCTTCACTAAACAGCTATAAAAAAATAAAGATTTTTAAAATCTGACAAAAGGTACAGAAAAGCTATTTTAAAGAATGCTAAATGAATTTCAAGAAAATGCAGAGAAACGCATCAGCAAAGTAATGTATGTAATGAACAAAAAATGATAAAATTTATCAGAGATTAAAATAATTAAATTATTAAAGAAATTCTGGAGCTGAAAAAGAATGAAATAAAAAAATGCATTGAAGAATCTCACTAGAAATTGACCAATCTACAAAACAATCTGAATTCAATACAGGTTATTTTAAAATACAGAGTTACAAAGTAAAAAGAAAACAAAAACAAATTGAAAAAATATGAAGAACTTACAGGATAGCAACAAATTAAAAAATATTTGAATTACACTAGAAAAAGAAGAGTGAGACAAAGGCCCAGGAAACATAGAGAGATAGTAGCAGAAAATAGTTAACATCTGGGGAAAGATACAAACGTCCAGTTATGGGGTCAGAAATCTCTAATTAGATTTAATCCAAACAACATTGCAGCAAGATACATTGTAATCCATCTATCAAAAATTAAAAACAGAGATGAACATGAATGCAGAGAGAAAGAGAGAGAGGTAGAGGGGGAGAGAGAGAGAGAGAGAAAAGTATATCATGTATAAGGGAATTTCAATCACACTGGCAGTAGACTTCTCAGCAGAAATCTTTTAGGCCAGGAGCAAATAGCATGATATATTCAAAGTGCTGAAGGAAAAAACAAATAACAAACAAAAAAGTCCCAACTGCCAACCAAGAATGCTGCACCCAGCAAACCTGTCCTTTAGAAATGTAGGGGATATGCTTTCCCAGACAAACAAAAGCTGAGAAAGTTTATTACTACCAGGCCTGTATTACAAGACACACGAAAGAGAGTTAGTCCTTCAAGGTAAAAGAAAAAAAAATTAATTAGTAACACAAAAAGATATCAAAATTTAAATCTCACTGGTAAAAGTAAGCATACAGTCAAATTCCAAGTAACCTAACACGGTAATGGCAGAGTATATATTACATGTCTTCAATATTTGACAAAACTATTTAAAATAACAATAGTCACTATAATCTGTTAAGGGCTATGCAACATAAAAATGTAAATTTATGATATCAGCAATATAAAATGTGTGTGTGTGTGTGTGTGTGTGTAGGGATATGTGGAGTAGAAATACCACGTGCACACAAACACACACAAAAAATAAAAAATAAGGATATAACTTCACTCTACTCTTAATTTTACTTTGCAGAAGTTCTCAATTTTGATGTCATTCTTTAAAGAGTGACATAATGTCACTTTTTTTTTTTTGGTTTTTGTGTCCTGCGATTTTGGTGTTATAGCAAAGGAATCTTTGTGTAGACCAAAGCCATGGAAATTTCCCCTAGGCTTTATTCTTCTGACTTTAGTTCCTATTAATTTAGTTATTAAATGTAAGTACTTCAGTTGCAGGTATTACACTTAACTCACTAATCTATATTGAGTTGATTTTTGTATGTGGGGTAAGAAAAGGGTTCAGTTTCATTCTTCTGTGTGTAGGTACCATAATCAGTTCACTCAACACTATGTACTGAAGTAAATTTTCAGTATATTTTCTGTTTAGTAACCAGTTCAATATGAAGAACCAAAAATGAAAATGAAAATGAAAATGCATTTTATAGCATTAGCTGCCACTTCTATATGTGTATGTATGCTGTTATGCTCAGGTCTGCATTGCTAGGAGATAGCTCTAGAAATATAAACTGTAGATATGATTAGCTGTACAAAAAACTATAATGGATATGCCCTGTGCTTGTGAGCTCCCTCATAACTGAAACTCTTCAGAACATTGTGGAAATGCACACACAAAAAACTCAGCAATAGCAAAATTGCTGAGACATAGGTGGCAAAATTTCATTATAATTTTATAGAGAAGAAAAAAAAAATCTGCTGCCAAAAGGTCAAGTATCTTGTTCAAAGTGACACAAAATAGCAGAGTGCAGCCCTGGAATTATTAACTTCTGTTTTTTAATCTAGTGAACCTTGGGTTATAGAATCCAACTAGGAAGGTCAAGTTATCAGTTTTATGTCATGAGACAGTTATGCAACACCAGTTGCTCTGTTCTTTTGTTCCCTCACCTGGGAGCCACTTGATGACTTCGGCCTCAGCAGCTCTCTCCATCCTGGGAAAACTGCATCTGAAACCACACTACATTAAAAGTCGGGACTTGTAACTGACTGTGAATTTCAGATCTCTTGTGCTCTAGACTACTCAATATGAAACCGCCTGGTGATCTCTTCAGAAGGGTAAGAGTCTTTTGGTTGGAAACACCTGGAAAACTAAATAGTAGAAGCAGTCTCCAGGGTCACTGACACATAGGTAGGGCAGATTGGTTTCTCCACATCTGCGCTGAGCTTATGCCTTTAAACATCGCGCTATGTCTAGATGAAAATTTTATCTATCTCCTAAAAAATGGCTTTAAAATAAATAAGTGATTGTTGGTTTTATTTGCCAGGAACATAACACAAAGTTTTGATACTGTTAACCAGGACTTCCTTCAAGTTCCTTTTTTATTTGACTCATGGACTGTATATATATGGAACGCCCTCTACAGCAGCACTCCTTTTCTTCATTGCCTACTGTCTGTCACCCATCAAATATGGAGGGTATTCTCAAATTTAAGTATCTATGAAAATTACAAAGTACTCTTGAGAATAGCAAGTCTCTCATCCTGATATCAGAACTTTTACTTAAAGTTAGGAAACTGGATGAAATAATCAAGGAGTATAGAAAAATAGTAAGAAGAAAATACTAGGGACTGAGTCCTGGAACAGTCCAACATTAAGAAAAAAGGAGAAAAGGAAATGCATGGGATAACTAAAAAGAAGTGACTAATGGGATAGAAGAAGTGCTCCAGAGACCTTGTTTTTATGTAAGATGAGAAAAAAATGTATTGAGAAAGATGAAATCATCTCCTTAAATGTTGCTGAATGGGTGAAATAAGAGAAGACCAGATTTGACCACTTTACATGAATGTGGATGTCACTGGTGATACTGACAGAGGTATTTTTGGTGAATTGGTAGGGCAATATCTGATTGGAGTGACTTTAAGAAAGAATGGAAAAAATAGAGATAAGTATACACATTTGTTTCAGTGAATTTTTTATGGAGTAGTAGCTGTTAGGGAAAGTGGAGTAAAGAATTTTTAAAACATCGTTTCTAAATTGGGAGAAAGAGTGGCATATATGTATGATGGAAGAAATACTGAAATCCTATAAAGAAAAAAATAGAATGAGATTGAAAGGCATAGGAAGAATTGCATTATTTTTGAGTTGGTGAGAATGGACATAATCTTAGCACACACAGAAATATTAGTTTCAGCTAGAAACATAGGAAACTGTGAAGGGAATCTGCAGATCTCCTCTTAGGCCTGCTTTAACTCTTCAGTGAAGCAGGATGCCAGGGCTATCAGCTGAAGGTGAGGATAGCAAAAGAGACATTGGAATTTCCAGAAAAAGGAGAAAATAAGAAATAGTCATAGAGGAACAGATGAATAAACACATTAGGGAAGTATACTCCAGTTGAGATATGCATTTTTATAGTACTTGATGTGATATGTTATAAAATACAATGTAATATGTAAGATATGATTGCCTGGTAACATTAAGTTGCTACTTGAAATTAATAAATTAATAATGGGACTCATCAAAGTTGCTTTGGAATTTGCTCCAGCCACATTTAACTGCATGAATATATAGGCATAGCAGGAGGACAGCTGACTTTAGGTAGGATTGTGGTTTTATTAGGAATTTAAAGAAAATGAGAAGAAAAGTGTAGTCAGGGGTGTACAAGGGAATAGATTTAATATAGGACACATAATTTATAGGATTATTTTATAATATTCACCCAAAAAGTCAACTGCAGAAGAGTACAAGTGATCTATCTATGCACTAGAGACCCAAAGAATCCAGCTGAGGGCCTGGATCCCACAGCAATGTTCTGCACGAGTTCATCTGAAGACCTGGAGCCCACAGCAACATCCTCCACAAGTCTAGCTGAACGCCTAGAGCCCACAACAGTGTCTCATAAAAGTCTGCCCTGGGAAGGCCCAAAGGTCAGCAGTGAAAGCTAGAAAGTCTGCACCAGTGGGATGAAGGATCTGTGCTAGTAGGCTGCGGGATCTGCACTGAAACCAGGAAACGATGCTCAGGGTAAGTACCAAAGAGAACCTGAACCATTCTCAGTGACAGAGAGGACTCAAGCTCCTCTGATGATGAGAACAGTTGAGTTCCTATCAGGAAAACCAGCACAGCAAGCTTCTCCCAGCAACAGCATGCTATCCTCTCCTCCAGCTCTCCTTTTATGCTGTTGGCAACAATCCTCAGGTGGGCCTTCCACACCCAGAACCATGCTGATTCAGTTCAGCTGTGTGTTACAATTTACTCATTAGTTCATCCACCACAGAAGGGATCTGGATGATTTACAAAGGACTGGAGATTAAAGTGGGTAAGAGGGAAATAAGGATCTTAAGGTTATGGGACAATCAGAATTAGAGAGCCCACTGGGATTGAGATGCTTACAGAAACTGGAAAGCTTGGAGGTGGTCAGCGAAAGGAGGGGCATGTAACTAGAGGTTTCACTGTGACAGTGATGGAGTTTGGAGGGTGACCACGAGACACTGGTATGTTAGGGTGGAGTACTAGTTGTACTGGAAAAATCCAGAGCACTGGAAGATCAATTAATTGAAGAAATCATTCACATAAGCACCAAAAAGAAAGACAGGATGAGGACTAGAGTAAGCACGAACATATTTTTAAAAATGAGGAGAAATGAGCTGAATGGGAGGGTAGAGGACACCATTAGATGACAAAAATAATGAAGGGCAGGGTGACACAGTGTACTGAGATTTAAGGGGGGATTTTTATTTTCAAGAAGAGGAAGTTCTGGTCTAGAAAGTAGCAATGAAAAGCACGAAGGTCACTCATCCTTGTACTGACCGAGAAGACAAGAGCTGTGGGAAAAACAGAGGGACACCGTTTGAGAGGGTAGTAGGAGAAGTAGTGTCCCCCAGGGAAGAGCCAGATTCTAGTCAGAATAAGGATATGAATAGAATGCTCAGAGACTGACCAGTTCTGATTAGTAACTGATCTTCCTCATAACTTTTCTTATAATATTCAAGTAGAAACTCCAGCAATATCTTTGCATTTTACAAGGCTATCATCCAAAAAATTGGATATTTCATCTACCATTTTGTCTGTATTGGTATTACCCACAAGAGAATATCCTTGGAATATTTTCTTCTCACACATTCTGGCTGAAATGGGCCATGAAAATTCTGTTTTTTTAGCTTAAGATTTTGACTGTGTGAATGATCTTTAACTACTTAATTGACTTCAATAGATCAAAAGTGGGAAAATCTGCATGCTGGGCTGAGGTTTTATAGGCTTACATACTTGGGAGGTGTAAGTAGGATAGAAAACTAAAGCTTGTAGATTACTTATCATTACTAAGATCAGAAGTAGGAATTGTAAAGAACTTAACAGTCTTGTAAACCTAGGAGAGTTTCTTGCTGTTGAAAGTAGTTTAAAAATGTACAAAAGGATAGCCTGGCCTTGTAATTTGTATTTGTTTATTTTTGTTAATTTCCTTTGTGTAATAAAATGGCTTTCATTTTGTTAGCCAGTATTTAAAGTTTTAACTTTCTTCCAATTGATACGCCATGGGCAATAAATTATGCACACTGCTGCTAAAAACAAACTAGTTTTTTTTTTTAAAGAAAAAAGCAATAATTACCAAAGACCAGAATTACAGTCAACTTTAAAACAGATAATGTTGGCCTGCAACTCATTGCCTGTCTCTGTTACTACCAAAATGGCAATTGGTATTTACAAGTTGCAAAACATGCCCCAAATTATTGGCTCCATTGTGCTAAGAACGTTGAGGAAAGAACAATGCTAGAATAAACTATCCTCCTCATGCAGCCTCCCCAGCCCCAGTAGTCCAGGGTTCTGATCATCCTGAGGGTGATTTTTCTCATTCTTCTCCAACTTCTACATCTCAGCCTCTCATCTTCCTTTAATGGGAATTGCTAAATTCTATTTGCCAAATTCTGTGCAGTGATAATTCCTTCACAGTTCTTTCTCCTGATTACTATTCTTTATTTCTTTGGATAGTGCAAAGTGGGGAATGTGAAAGTAAGACTGGGATAAATTACAAGGTAAAAATTGAATTTGGATACTGGACGGAATGGTGATTCTCTACTGTGCTCTTTCAGAGAGAGCTCCATAGTAGATGACATCTTTCCTAACCTCCTGCCTTTACTTACTGCTTCAGGATTATTTACCTTTTTTGCTCATCTTACTCTACCACATATAAATGCATACAAGTAGAAGTGATATTCTTCATACCAAAAGTTGAGAGGACTTGTGTTCATTTGGAAATTTTTATAGTGAACTATTGTGATGCCAGTAGCACACAGAAAAAATATTTAGGAGACCATAAAAAGAATTACTGAACAGTCCATCACCCTACCCTTAACTTTCTCTTACACTGATAAGTTAAATAAATACTATTTTTGGAGGGGATGTTCTTATTTTTATGTATCTCAGGGAAACTTTCCTTCTCTAAGCTGAGCTTGAGATATTGCAGTGGTTGCTGTCACAGCTCCAGAAGGAACTGTGAAAGTAAAATTTCACAAACTTCTTATATCCCTATGCAACGAATAAGTTGGGTGTCTTCAGTACAATTTCTTGACATCACAGGGAGATTACAATAATTAATGTAGTAGTGATGGTGACATATTACAATATTGGAAACAATAACAGTAGCACATCAAAACTACACTATTTTTTTTTTCAATTGGAGGTGGAAGCCATGGCCTTTGCACTGAGCTACATCCCAAACCCTTTTTTATTTTTTATTTTAAGACATGGTCTCACTAAGTTTCTAAGTTGCTCAGGTGTGAGCTTGAACTTGGGATCTTCCTGCCTCAGCCTCCAAGAGTGCTGGAATTATAGATATGCACCATCATGTACTACTTTTGAGTTCAACTATGAAGGGTCACTTCAAAACAAAGTTAACACTGAAACTCTAAATATAAAATCATGGACTCCCTAACTTCTGTAACAGCTGAAATTCAACTCGGGGGAACTTTTAATGCAAAATTTTAAACAAATAAAATGTTCTATGGGCAAGAATATTTCAATAAGTTCATCACTTTTACCACCATTTTCAAAAAAAAATAATTGATGATCTTTTCCTTGCTTTTAGTGTCCATAACAGAATCATCACTTGATAATTAATTGTGACAAAAGGTCTCCAAAATAGTTTTGAACATCACACTTGACTTGGAATATTATAAATGTATAGTTCCCTATCCTTTCAAAGAGCTTTCACATTCCTATGACTTCCTATTGATAAAAATGAAACAGTTGAAATGTCAAGTAATTTATTCAGTGCCTTATTATCTGTGCTAAGCACTATGTTTCTTATACAAGAAACAAAAATCATGGTTTTTATTAACAAGTGGGCCTTGTTGGTATGTAATATGTACGTACATATGAAACAGGTGAACTAACTATCACTATGGATGCTTAAGATATCAAAATTAATAAAATATACCAATATTTAAAAAGTGTATTAATAAACTACAAGGAACTCTTATTAAATGCAGATATGATTCTGGAAGGCAGTAACAGGACCTGACATTTTGCATTTCTAAGCAATTTGTAGATAAAATGATTTTTGGTGTGTGGCCCACACATTCAGTTAGAAGAATATAAATCAGCATTGTCCAATGGAAATACAGCTTAAACTAAAAATGAGAGCCATATATGGAATTTCAAATCTTCTCGTGAGCATGCTAATAAAGTAGAAAGAAACAGGCAAACTGAATTTTAGTGTTATTTTGATTTAAACTAATATGTAATATTTTATCATCTCTCTCTCTCTCTGCCTCTTTCTTTCTCTCTCTCTCTCAGACTCACACTCATTTACTAAGTTATAAAAATTGAATCTAGGATTCTCCTAACTCTAAATCCACAAAGCTCCACTTCCTCTCCTAGAAGTCATTTCTGAACTAGAAGGTGCCCAAGTGACCCACTGGCACCCCTCCCCACAGGGTTTACTGTAACAGGAGTAATGACCCCAAGACAAATGTGTTATTAATAATAGATTTATAGTCACAGAATTTCTCATTGACTGCTGAGTGCTCGTAAGCATATGTTTTTCAAGGGGGAAGAACATTGCTAAAGATATGCATAGAACATTTCATAAAACCCTTTTCTTAAGGAAACCTAACTTCATTACTGCCAGGCTGACAACAGCGTGAGGCAGCTTGATGAGTTTCTTCCTTTCTTAACACGAAACCTGGACTAAGCTTCTTATAACCACCCTCCCTCTGACCCGTAGTCTCGGATGTCTTGTTTTCGGAGCTCCAGCTTCCACCTTCCCTGCTGGTGTCCAGAGTAACGTACCGTTAGCATTGTTATGAGTCATTGAAGAGAAATTCAAGTCACCTATTAAACCAGAGAACCATTTGGGGGAAAATAGTTATTTTATACTTCATTGAAGAGCTGAATTACAAAAGCATCATTTTATGTTTACACCACTGAACTGCTTTAGGAAATGTCACAGGGGCACCAGAAATGGGCAATTCATGACTCTCACACTGGATGAAATTCCTTTCTTTGGCTTTGTTTTTATACAGTTTCAAGCAAGCAACCAAGTGTCAACTGTTGTCACCATCTCCATGGAATGTTTTAATTAACCCCTTCTTGGGTAAATGACCAGCCTTTCACCTACCTTCCTGGGAAATGTTTCTCTAATCGGTGATGAAATTGGCCATTTTGTTCATTGAGCTGTCAGAGAAACATGCTCTGCACAGAGCTGGGCTGATTCCTCCAGACGCAGTGTAGGAGCTCATGGGGAGATGATGATATGTCACGCTCTTTCTCTTGTTAAGGAACCTGCCCACCTTGCTCTGATTCCCTGATGGCTCACCTTTCCCTTGACTTTCAGATATTACAGACTCCAAATTTTAATGATTGTCCTAAATCACAATAAAGAGATACAGTTGAGTAAGATCATTATAAGTGGCATTGAGAATATTTCGTGTGTGAGCAATGTTTGTGTTTTCTATTTACTTACGTTTCCCTGGTAAATTATATATTCAGAATGATCAGAAACAATGTGACTTGAGAGAAACTTGAAATGAAGACAAGAATATTTCTCCAGTTTTTTCCAATAGCAAAAATTATTTATTACTGTGTCTCCTAGACAATATGTGGTGTATAGAAGAACCATAAGAAATAGGTTCGGCACCTGTAATGCCAGCACTTGGAAGGCTGAGGCAGGAGGATCGTTGCAAGTTTGAAACCAGCCTGAGCTATGAAGTGAGCTCAAGGCCAGCCTGAGCTGCATAGTGAGACCCTGTCTCAAAAACAAACAAACAAACAAACAAACAAACAAAACCCCAAGAAAAATAGCTTTGGCTTTAGGGAATGATAGGATAGATCAACAGTTACTGAACACTTCTTGTCTCCAGAACACTATGATGGTTATAAAGAATTAAAACACTAAAAATACCCAGATTCTTAAAACTATACATGAATGGCACAAATAATCAGAATTGTATTTATTCAAAATATGGAGAAAAAAATTGTAGGATGGAGCAGGACCCATTGTGGTATTCCCAGAAAAATATAAAATGAAAATCTGATGATGTCAGCTCATACTACCTGATGAAAATGCCTTCAGTGACTATTTTTTCAGGCCTTACTTTGGCAATTTTGTCTCCTAGCCTGTCCCATTTCTCTAGTCACAGTGAAAATTGTTCTGTCTTGAAGTTCTACTTTGTGTACTAGAAAATTTTTTCTAGCGTTGTTCTTTCTGCTTGGAACATTTAAACATTTTCTCTTACCTTGCTAATTCTTACTAATATTCAGAAGTGTTTTTGAGCTATTTCTTTAGCCCAATACCTGGGTGAGGTGTTTCACTGGCCTTCTTCACTGGTCTTATTGTAATTGCTGAGATTACCCAGCGATTTTCCCCTAGGGATGTTGAAGCTATATAAGAAGTGAGGACCTCATTAGCCACTTTGCTGTCTGTCCAGGACACTGGTTGAGGTCTACTGGAGCACCAGTATTAGGTCCTATAGGATTCTCACAGCTGAAAATGGTTGGATCAAGGCTAGAGAATATCACATTTACATTTTCCCCAGCTACTATGATTCAGATATGTCTCTCAAGGTTCTTGTGAGTGCAGGCTTGAGAGATAGTGGGACCTTTTAGAGGTAGGATCTAGTGGGAGTTAGGTATGCCACTGGGGGAGTGAGGTATTTCTCTAGAAAACATTGCTTGCTAGCTTGCACTTGCTACATACATTCCCACCATGAGGGATGCCATCTGTCATCCTCAGTGCCAAACCAGTGATGGTATCTGATCTTGAAATTTGAAACTTCAGTACCATGAGCTAAATAAACATCTTTTCTTTATAAGTATGTTGCCTCAGACATTTTGTTATAACACAAAAACCTGGCTATTACATTGTTTCTTGATGGGTTCTGAAAAACATCAGATCTTCGTCTCCCCATGTGAACTCAGTGAAATTACTTTTTAAAATAGTGCTGGGTATTGAAACCAGGACCTTTGAATAAGTTAAATTCCTATATTTTTAATTAAATTAAATTTAATTTCATTTCATTTTTTATTGAGATGGTATTTTGATATGTCATTATGTTACCCAGGCTGGGCTCAAACTGGCAGTCCTTCTGCCTCAGCCTCCCAGAGTGCTAGGATTATACTACTATGCCCAGCTGAGATTAGTGTTTTAACCCCTATTTTACTGAAGAAGAAACTAGCTGAGGATCAGAATGTTTAAATATTGAAGTTGAAATCACATAGCTGGCCAGTTGAGCCAAAATGTAAATTTAGGTCTGTACTGTCATAAAAGACTTTCTTTCTTTCTTTCTTTCTTTCTTTCTTTCTTTCTTTCTTTCTTTCTTTCTTTCTTTCTCTTTTGTTTTTAGGGAATTTGTATTATATGTTTTAAAAAATCAACAGCACAGGTAATTTTAATGATTTCTAAAATTTAAGTTTCTGTATTGCTAAGTACTTTCCATGGATTAACTCTTTAATGTAAGCAAAACTACAAAGGTGGTATCATCATTATGTTTATCTTGCAGAGAGAAGAAACAGAGTCAGAAAATTTGGTCTAAAGTCACCCAGCCAGTAAGGAGAGCACAGATTTGTGAATACCAGAGACCTGGTACATAGGGTTGTGCTGCAGAGATGGGCCAATCGCTTGGATTTCCAGGTCATCTGCCCAGATTCCAGTCCTGTATTTATGGTTTGAACTCAAGTAGTTTATTGCATATCTCTGTGTATCTGTATTTTCATTTTTGGGTTTGAATATTAATTATATTATAGGACCAAACTTTGTATAAAATAAATGCACAATAAATGCTAACTGTTAATATTCCTTTATTAGTTATTTTTACTTTAAAAAGTCCTCATTTCTCTATCCATCAACTCTTGTTGCCTCTTTGATACAGCATAATGGTTTTTCTTGCAAGAGACAGTATGGTAGCCATTGTTGATTTCCTATTATCTGGTTTTGAAGGCCTATAATGCTTTCATTCTTTTGATTTGATTGGTCTTATACTATTTTGTTTTGTTTGAATTTATTGTGTGTGAAGGTATGAACAACTATTTTGAAGAAAACGAAAGACACTATGGTAGCCACTGTTGATTTCCTTTTGTCATGTTTTGAAGTCCTGTATTGCTTGCATTGTTCTGTTTTGACCTACTTTGTTCTGTTTTATTTTGTTTTGTTTTATTCTCTTTAAAATAAAAAAAGATAAAATAGTTTTTCTTATTTATTTTTCTGGATTTATTATTTGATAAATTTACAATGTAAATTTTGATGAAAAATGTTCCAAGGAGTCAGAACTTGCAACAATTATTACTCAGTTTTGTGGCAAATTGTATTGCAAGTGAAATTTAAGAGGCCAAGAATTTCGGTCAGAAATGGAGAGAGGAAAATGTGCCTTTTTCAGTTAGGGAATATATTCTTTTTCAATTAGGGAATGTACAAACAGGCCCACAGGAAGTCTGCGAGACAAATCTGGACAGAAGCTGTAGGTGGAGAAAACTGTCTGAGGCAGGTGGAGAGAAATGTCTGAAGCTCCATGCCTTGCTGTATCCACAAATGAATTTTGCACCTGTGTTGATGGACTATTTGAGAAGCTTCAACATCCTGTCTGTGACCATTTGAGCAGTGGCACCACACCCTCCTTAATTCTTGATTTGATTTACTGAAATGTGCTTTGAAATTTACTTCTTGGTATTACAGTTGTATGTACCATATCAGTGCAAACCAGGTAAGGTAGAAGTGTTTCCATTCAAAACTAACTTTTGTTGAGTATAAAGATCTATGAGAAAAAAAAAGAAGATCCATGAGACTAGCGTAGTTGTAAGTGAATTTTACATTTGTTTTATCATAGGATATTAAATTTTTTGTCACATTAATTAGTGACATTTCTTGAATTTGGTATAATTAAAAAATTACAGAACTGAGCCCTGTGAGAGTTTCATTTTATTTCTGACACTGCACAGTAATATAAACCCCTCAAAGTTTGGGTCTCGGTTTTCTCATATGTAAAATGAACAGTGTAGATTAGATGACGATGAGAAAACTACAGCCTACAGGTCCAATCCAAACAACTGCCACTATTGTAAATATTGAAACATACAGAAGGAGAGCTTAATAATTGCAGCACAAAGCCTGAAATACTTACTTGTTTATTTTTATATTGTTTTAAAATTATTTTTTAATATTGAATCTTACTATGTTGCACAGATTAATCCTGGATTTGTGGACTCAAGTGATCCTCTTGCTTTAGTCCTCTAAGTACCTAGGACTGTAGTTATGCCCACTATGCCCAGTACAAAACCTGAAATATTTATGATCTTCCCCTTTAGAGAACAAGATTTTTGATTCCTGAATTTAATTATCTCTGAGATCATTTTTGCTTCCAAATTAGATCTACTTCTTGCCTGCTGAGTGATTTTAAGTAAGTTACTTAACAATTATAGATCTCATTTGCTTTAGTTATAAAGCAGGAAAGATAATAGAAGAAACTACTTGAAAGACTAGTTGGGTAGATTAATTGAGGCAATCTATGTAAAAAGCACAGGGCCATCTGAGTGCATCCTAGAGGCACACATATGTCATCATCACCCTAAATGACAGTATTATCAGTTTTTTTATTTTACTAAAAATATTAACATCCATAGTCATATACAATTCTCACAGTTTTGTTTTTAAATAGTTTTAGACTCTTATCTCATGGAAGACTTCAGACCATCATGGGAATTTCTATACCTAGTTGAAATAATGTTACTTCCATAATCTAAACCCTCCCTTTGAGAATTCTGTAAATTCTCCTTCTGTGCGTATGATGACTGGAAAGAAGCTCTGGAATCTTTGAAAACTGGGGTCTCACTATGGATTTTCAGCACAACTTATGTAGAAGAGTATAAGGAGTTTTAAGCCAATATAGAATCTAGAGAAGATAGAAAAAACAAATGACCCTGTGGATTTGAACAAGAATATGGTTTATTCACTATGCTCATGCACTAATATTAAAACCATAAGCCCCCGAAGGTAGAAAAAGAGAATGTTATTTGAACAGTTCAGTTGTCTCTGGACTTATTCTTGTGGACAATAAATCACATGATATTTTATGGTTAAGATTCTTTTCCCCCATGTGTCTAGGAAACAGGAAAACTCTTAGTTTCTTTGTATAAACATATCCAGGAACTTTGGGGGCAAAATCTGTTCCCTGAGAAAGGAATCCAGGCGTCTGGTGGTTCCAGTATTTTCCTGAGTATCTGAGGTTTTTGGGAAGGTGAAGATTGCTCCAGGAAAACCCCAGGAAAAATCTTACTAACTCTCACCAATGAAAGTGAGATTCTCAGGACTGGCTTCCACGGTAGGGAGCTACTAAATGACAGTCAGTGCTTATCTCTAGAATTATGTTGCATCTGCCTCAGCAGCAACATTGCTTGTGTCACAATAGCTGTCTAAAAAAAAAAAAACAAAACAATCATTTTCAAAAGAGCAAAGGGGAATGATCTCAGATACAAAAAAAGTGCAAAGCCCAGTCCATGATTTTATGTCAACCTTACTCAGTTATGAGGCTGTAAAGGATGAATTCCATTGTAGTGAATGTCAATATTTTACACTGAGGTTTCAAATACCAACAGCTTTTGAAGTGTTTCAAACCACAGATAATAAAAATGGAATTTACCAGAAGCTTGTCTTTGCAAACAGGAAGTGGGAATTGAGACAAACAGGCCAGGCAGCTGGGACTCCTGGGGCAACCAGGCTTACGTTCCTGATATTTTAATGGCATGTTCAATTTTAATAAAACAAAACAAGTTCTTCAAATGTGAGTCAAAAGCATTATTTTCTTAATTGCTTCTCAATTATTTTTTCCTTTTTCTTGTAGGTACTCTTATTCAATGTCATCTTACATGGCTTTGTTTTTCAGAAATGCATTTATGCAGATAGCTCATCATGGTGGCATAAATGTTGCCGTTGAGCACAAACTGGATCTCTAGATGTTCATAGACACATAATGTACTTATGTAGAGCTTGATCTCCTGCTGGATACATGAGCATTGTGGTATTTTGCTAGGTGAAGGGAGACGAGAGATGATTTATATATGGAGGCAGAAAATCAGGGTGAGACCTGCCAATTACAAAATCCCTGAATACATGTACCAAACAGTTTCCAAATCCCTGCATGTGAAATTCTCACAAGAACTCAAGCAGGTTTGGATAGGATAGCCTAGACCTCACATCTGCTTGAGGAGTGAGAAATACAAAAACACAATCACCAATGAGCTTTAAGCTACTGTGTTTTCTCTTTCACAGTAGTGCACTCTTCCATGGTAGTCTACTTTTTTTCTACTTTCACTTGGTCCAAATTTGCTCTGCAGAGTGCATTTCCTTTCCTGCTTTTAAAAAATTTAAGCATCACTACCTTTGGCATATGCATTGTCAAAATCTTTGTTTTAGACAAAAAGATCCTAGATAGGGTTCTAGAGAGATAGCTCAGCAGAACAGCCTGGCAAGCGTGAGGTCCTGAGTTCGATTCCTGGTGCTAAAAAAAAAAAAGAAAAAGAAAAAGAAGAAGAACCTAGAAACCCCCTTTGGAAGGAGACCCCAGAACCCCAGAACCTGGAAGCATATTTGGCAGAGCCAGTCAAAGAGGCCATTTTGGGATTTGTTTGTTTGTTTCTAAGAAGGTTCTTTTCTTTCCCTCTCTCTCTCCCCTACGCTGGGGCGGGCACTCAGGAAGCTTTCTCATAGCACCAGCAACAGTTTCCTAGTGTGTCTCACCATGTCGGGGAGGATAGGGAAGCACATGGCTTTTGTGTCTTTCCGAGCCAGAAAGAGACTCACAGTTCTGCTCCAAGTTTATCTCCTCTTATTTCGACTCTTTCCAGTTTTGAGTCACTCATTGAGGATGCAAGTCAGAAAAGAGCTACCAGAGAGTCTGTTATTAACCCAATCTCAGAACAGATTGTTCAGGTTCCATGTGTGCAACCTGGAGTTTAGAATACCTTTTTCACTTCACATTCCTGTTCTCTACAATACTTTACTCAGCTTTCTCACTCTTTTGAGACTTGTAACTTGTTTCCTGCTTAAATAGCTGCCTACCCCAGTTTACCCTTTTCTGTGCTCAAAGTCTCATCTACACTTTTTTCCTAGATGGTCTTTCATCTCTGGGTAGCATGAGGGAGTCGCTTTCTTCGGTCCTTTTCCATTTCAGTCCATCTTTCTGTCATGTATGCCACTCATTTTGGAGAGCTGTGTTTTAGTCACATGGGGTCACCATGCTTGTCCACCATCTTGGTTGTTCATATGGATTGGTTACATGGTTCTGCCGTAGTTTGTTTACTACTTTTGTTTTTCTTTTTTCAACTGACCTCGTGAACACTAAGGAGTCTCAACTTTATAGATAAGAGCTAAGGCTCAGCTTTTAGGAAACATAGGGCTCCTCCCCTTTTCTCTTTTGCATTAGGTTAGATCCTCTCCTCATTTCTTCCAACAGAAATTCAGGTAATTTAGAAACATGCCTGAACAGAACAAAGGAGCAGCTTTTGTTCTACGAAATGTTAACTCAAGTGGTTATGAGTATACAAAAGCAGAGCCATCCTTGAACTTAGAACTTTTTAAGTTTTTTTTTTTTTGTATCTCTACTACCTTATACAAAGTACCAAAATTTCCAATATTGGGGTAAATGCAAGGGATATCGTTTCTCAGGTGTCCAAGGGAGCCCTCAGACTCCACCCTGATTTGAGCTCTGCCCCCCAGACAGTTGCACTCTGATCTCTTAAGAGTTTACTGTTTCTAAGGGAGTCCTGATATAAGGGAGTCCATGAGAAGGCTCCACTCTCATCTCTTAAGAGTATACTGTTTCTCAAGTGACTAAAGGAGTGTCGGGGTTGGGTCTCCACCCTAATCTCATGGGAGTTCCCAAGGGAGATACCATAGGGCTCCATCCACCCTTCTTTCTAAGAAATCTGTGGGTCAATGCACCATGAGAAACAGACAAATGATTTCGGCAACCTTGCCATTAGGATAAAGTAAAACATGGCAAGAGATGGGAACAAAACGGCGGTCTAAATGGCAATGCTATTTTTCAACTAGATTTTTTTTCCGCCAAAGGCAAGCAAAGTGATGTAAAATCCCTTATGTTCAGGCTTTTATGGCTCTTTATCATTGGAAAGGCCCAAGAACCATGATACTTAAAGAGGCCTCCTAAGGAAAAAATTGATACTGTCCAGGAGTTTTATCCTCAGGTGGTTACCTGTCTCTCAGAGGAATGTGAGTCTCTCCCACCTGTTTCCACCAGTGGTTAGCACTTCAGAGAGACCCAGTATTTTCGTATATGACCCATTTGCTGTATATGACCTTTTCTGTGTTCAACAATTGAGATCTAGATGAAGATAAAAGGAGAAGGGCTGAGAAGAAAAAAAAAAAGACAGACTAGACAGTGGCTGTTGCTAAGTACACCCTAGTTGCCCAAGGGAAAGCCTTGCAGGAAGACTGGACACGGGTTATGGAACTGTACCAAGCGACTGCCTGGGGCTTGCTCCATGCGTTAAGTGGCTGATGCGTCTGACTCACAGTACTGGGAGGATTGATTGTTCTTTCTCCCAGAGAGGAGCCAAGCCAACCAAAACCTTCCCACTCTGATAAAGAGGACTGAAGGGGTTTGGGACAATCTGTAATCTGCCCTCTCCATAGATATCTCCATCCTTTGCAAGGGACCCCAGTTGACCCTGGACATCATACATAACCGATTTTAATACCTTTGGCTTTGTTTTAACTTCTTTCTTTGGAAAACTCTTCTCTAGATCTATAGCCATAATTGAGGTTGAGGACAGTCCTCGTTTGAGTTTCTTTATGCCTCCTCTGGCATGTCACGCCAAAGCATTTTAACACCATGACTATTTAATTGTCCTATAGTGCCCTACTCACCTGCTAGAAAGAAATTTATTAGCAAAACTGGGGAGTAATTCCCCAATTTGAGCAATGGCCAAAGCAGATTTTACCTTTTGTGACTATGCTGGGCTTCCCTGACCTAACTAGTCAACTGGTAGATCTTCTAACACGGTATAATAGAATACCTGGGAGGGCAATGGCAGCTACAGTCATGCTAACCAAAGAAACTATGAACCATCAGGTCAAGTCTATTCTTGAGACAAAGGTTACTTGTGGTTGACAGGGGAATGGCTTACCAAGTATCAAGCCATGCTTCTTAGATTCCCCTAAAATTGTTATAATGACTTGTGCCACTCTTAATCACATGTCTTTGAGGCCTACCAGTTCAGAGGTTATCCAATCTTGTGAACACGTGATTTCCCAGACCTATACAAACAGAGAGGACATCAGCCGCAGTCTGCTGAGCTCCTGAGGAAGTGTGGTTTACTGATAGAAATAGTTCTGCCCAAGAAGGACATCAAAAAGCAGGTTATGCAGTTGTCAGTTTCGACAGGTCATTGAGAGCAACTTCCTCCAGAGATATCTACTGAAAAAAAAAAAAGCAAAACAAACAAACAAAAACTAGAGCTCATAGCTCTTACTTGGGCATTGATATTTTAAAAAGGCAAAAAGCTAAATACCTGTACAGACTTCAAATATGTCTTTCTGGTGCTACATTCCCATGCAGCCATCTGGAAAGAAAGAGGCTTGCTAACTAGTAAACAATAATCTATACATAAACAGGAAATTCTACTACTTCTCAAGGCAGTCTATCCTCCCAAGCAGGTCACTGTCTTTCATTGCAAGAAACCCAAAAGAAACAGGCTTAAAGTCTCCTTGGAAAGTCAAAAGACTGGTAGCCAAGCAAGAAAAAAAGCTACTCCTGTAAAGCTCTAGAAGATTTGAAGCGCCTCTTCAAAAAGCAAGGCTCAGTATTGCTCCAGGTGCAGATATGTAGTCACCCTAATTCACCACAGCTTAAAGGGAAACCTGTATTGAGACACCTGTTTTTAATTAGATTGTTAATAGGTATAATCTTGCTAAGGCTACAACTCTTGAGCTTTCAATAATTTACCTAACATGTCTCTTTGCCATACTTTCTCCTCTACAGGACACACATAAATCTACCGTGCTCCTTCCCACGTATGGGCTCTGCATTGCTAACCTAGTAGAGTGCTTTTTTTCCTATGTTTATGAGGCCCAATTTCGTTCTGCATTGCACATTTCTTTGCCTACATTTAATAAATGTAAAACCTCATTACCTTTTGTGCTTGCTGTATCCAATTTTGTTCTAGACAAGAAGAAACTAGAGACCACCTTTGGAAGGAGATCCCAGCAAACTATAACCTAGCAACAATGTGAATAAAGGAAGTGAGAACTGTCCAGCTCTATTGTTCTAATCTTTCACCTAATGAGTGTTCTTGCAAATGCATTTTGCCAATTTCTTTTTTGTTGTGGCGAATCTACATAATTATAAGTGGTCAGACACTAGATCCTGGGACACAATAGTAAGAACAAAACAAAGCAAATCCAGACAGATGATGTCACTTAACATCCAGTGGGTTTGAGAAATCATTTTGTTTTTGATGATAATTTTTTGACTAAAATTTTAATTTTGTCACTTGCTCATTCAATTCTATAAAAATTTTACAATGGCCTAGTTTAGTTTTGACATTGTTCTAATTATTGGGGATACAGGGACCATGGCAAATCCATTTCTCTGTCCTCATAGATTTTGCAAGGTAAGAACCAAAGTAGCTATAGAGACAGAAGTTGGCTACATGAAGAAAGAAGCCTCAAAACTGAAATAAGCTGGGTTTTTTCCCCCTGAAAATTCTTTCCAAAAGATAGAAGCAATCTCTATCTTCTCTGCATTCAGAACTGCATACATACAAAAAAATTCAGTTATTTCTTTTCAATCCCTGATCCCACCATAAAAGTTTTATTTCTGTGGCTTCTACCTTAAGAGTTTTACTATTTTAACTTATTGCTTTACATATACAAATGCTTAAGTGTGTACAAGAAAGAAAAAGAATAACTACTTAGGATGTTATGTTATCTTTAATTTTGAGTGAATTCTACCTTTGTTCTAATAATAAGTTTAAATTAAAAAGTAGAAAAGAAAGCAATAATATACACAATTTGGAAAAGAACTGCTAAGGATGTGCATAGAACTCTTCTCCAGAAATTGGCCTTGGGATAGCTATATCTTTTTACAATCTGTTGCTAAGATTTTTACTCAAGCAATTGAGGACCCATAAGGTTTTTTGTTTTTCTGTTGCTAAGATTTTTACTCAAGCAATTGAGGGCCCATAAGATTATTTCTCCCTGTTTTTTAAGTTTCATGCTAGTGTAATATTCATGTACTAGAAAGATGAATCTATTGCTATAACCACATCAGCCATCTGAGCTTCCTCTTGTCCAAAAGTTCAGAAGACCCTAAAGTTAGCTATGCATGTTTTACTACTTTCAGTTCTCTTCCCCTTGAAGCATTAGTGTCACAGACAAAAGACAAATGACATTCTTACAACTTCAAGGAAGTTTTGCCGTAAATCATGCTGTCCTTTTATGACAGCCAACTGACTGGGCAAAGTTGGTATAAGACTGGTCCAAGTAGAAGTTTTGTGAGTGTCTTGGTTACTTTTTTTCTTGTTGCTGAGACAAAATACCTGACACCCAAAGTTGAAAGTGGAAAGGTTTATTTAGCTCACAGTTTGTAGAGGTTTCTTTCAGTCCATAATCAACTGGCTCCAAGGCAGGGAGGCCTAGCAGAGGGGCAACAGTTCATGGCAGCAGAAGACAGCAAAAGCAACAAGAGCAAAAGGGAGGATCAAGCCTCTTTTCCTCCTTATATTGTATGCAAGGTATTATCCCTAGGGCATAGCATTCACAGCCCCATTCCTAGCACTAGACAATGAACCAACCACAAACTCTAGAATCAGCCTCCTTGGGAAAACTCACCTGCCACGACCTCATGAGGCTTTGGTGGTGGAGGCATTCAGACACAAACCATAACAGTGAGTTTTATGGGTTATTGTCATAGTTTCTTCGACTGAACCCAAGTTCCCTGCTAGGGAGCCCAGGCCTACACTCATTGAACATAGTTACTGACCATTTTTTCATAATGTTCTTACAGCAATTTAAAGAAAAAGCACCAACAGGGGATCATCTCAATTATGCCTCAGTTAATTCGGTAAATAACTTCAGAACCAGAGAATTTAAACGGGACTGTTAGCAGTGTATACTGCAGTCCACAGTCATCATTTCCAATAGTTATTGTTCTGGAAAGTATAGCATTATAACATTATTTTATTCTATTTACCCAAAGTCATAGAGAAATCTTATCATTAATATTTTTCTCAAGAAACTTTCAATTGGGATGTGATCATCTAGCAGTTTTTCCATCATGATACCAAGAAAAAAACACAGGTGTCTTTGAGTGTGGTCTCACCCCCATGGTATGCACATCATAGTGACAATTTCATCTCTCAGTGACTTTGAGAAGCTGTTATTAGAAAGTGACTATTTTTGCCAGTCATTTTTGTGTGTGTTGTATCCAAGAAGAGATAAAGGGGAACAATTTTTTGCTTCTGTGGATTGTGACCATTAATACCTGCTGTAAATGTTACCTTATGTCCTAAGAGAATCATGCCTGAACACGGTACTTGTAGCTGCCTGTCCTCTGAACTTCCATCGCAATGTATAGCCTGAGGGCCTTAGGTTTAGAGGTCATCAAAGAAAAAAAAAGAATAATCCTGAAATACCCACAGCATCTGATATAGATATCTTTTTAGTGTTTGAAAATGCCAGCTGTTAGTAGTTACAATCTTGCTGAGTGTATCCCAAAAATGTATTTGACTTGGATGGATGACTGAAGTAAGAAATGTGACTATTTATTTCAAAAGCCAGTGACAGGAAAATAAGAAATACCAAAGCTATAATAATAAATAAAGTGTGTGTGTGTGTGTGTGTGTGTGTGTGTGTGTGTGTGTATTAGGCTTCCATAAGATTTCAAAATTGAAAACAAAAACATCAATGACTTTAACCCTTAATGATATGGTATATAAATCACATGATTTTCTCTAAATAGGAAGTTGCTACCATTAATGACAAAAACAAAATGCCTGGTACAAAAAAAAAAGTGAATATAGTTTAATTTATCTTTAAGAGTCAAAGAACTTGAATAGAGAGTTATGGAAATTTTAACAACCTGCACATTTACGAAACACAAATAAATAGAATTTAGACTCCCCTCTCATGAAGGCATCTCAGGAAAATTATTTTCCAATCAGTTTGTGAAGGACTTAGAAATATTGCTTTCTGATTTGAGTCTTTGTAGAAGCAATATTTTGTTAGTAATTTTGAGTAATTGTGGGTATTGCTGCATAATGTCTTACTTATGTGGCAGCTTCTAAGAGCCCTCTTAGGTGTACAAAGAGGGCTTTGCCTACACCAGAGCCAGTTTTTCCACAAACCAAACTTTGCTAAGTTCATGTATTTTTCCCTCCACATGTACTGTATGTTCAATTCCTTTTTCCCTTCTCACATTCTCTTGTCATCAAACTTGCTACTGGTTTATAACTGTTAAAACCTCAGTTGCTCCCATTTATGATATCAACTTTCTTCCTAGGCACATTTCTTCCCTATTTTGTCTTGGTTCTCATCCAGGGAAAGTGGTAAGTATTGCAGTAGAAGTTCAGGTAAAACACTGGCTGGAGATAAGTGAGTTCCAGCCCTAGCGCTCTGACTGGCTGTTTATATGATTTTTAAGAGGTTGTGCCAGTTTGCTTAACTATGAAATGGAAATTACAAAATTATTCCTTCAGGGTTTGAGTATTAAATGTTATAACAAATGCACATAAAATTACTGGATCTACACCTGGAAAAGAATGAGAATTTAAGGAGTGTTGAGAGTTGTTTTCACTACTGTTGTTGCTATTCTACCCTACCTGAATTTCAAGGCCATTCTTTTCAAATCAGTTCTTATTCCTTACCCAAGTTGATGGAACATAAACACAGAATCTCTACAACCTGGACCTGACAACAGGACATAGCTCAGATCCACCTCAAATTTCCTCATCAGGTACAAAGCTGCATTTGGGAGGAAAATATGAACCCAGAGATCCAGTTGGGGAGGTAAATATGAAGTTGTTGAATCTTGGGGCAGCAAATCCTTCATGTCTCATGTGAGACCGACTAACGTGGAGTTGTGGCTATTTCGGCTATAGTACTATTTCTCTGTGAATCTCCCAGTCTTTTTTCTAATATCTTGTCCTGTTGTCTCTAATAAGGCCAACATATTACTTTAGTTTTCAGAATGTTGCACTTTTAGAGAAAGCGTACATAGAGAGGACTACTTGCCCTGCACACCACAAGTTTAAGGTTTTGAAACCTTAAAGTCAAAGGGAAAGCCTTACCTTCACTCCTTGAAGATTTATAGCAATAAACTGACAATAGACAGATCAAATAGGAGAAAAGACATTCAAATTTATCAATGTGCAAAAACACTAGAGTGATACACATTACAATATTCAAAGCAAAGTTTAGATAGTTGAAGTCTAAATACCCTATGAGGGAGAGGGAAGTGGGGAGCAAAGGCAATAGGCAGATAACAATATTAAATCATTATCTTTAGAATACTGAATGGAACTAAAATAAAGGACAATTGCATGTGACAAAAGTCTGTCTAGTTGTGTTGACAGATTTTAGTTTCTCTTCCTGTGATATGAATTTAGTTTTCTTTGGTTAAAGAAATTTTGGTAAGAAGACTGAAGGCAATAGTATTCCTCTTTCAGTAGATCAAATAAAGTAGACAAAGGAACTTCATCAAAAGCCTCTTCCAGTGCTGTGAGTGGCAGAAAAAAGGGACAGTCAAAGGGACCTAGATCCTGAGGTAGATTCTAGGGCCTCTCAGCAAGCCAGCACCAGTCACTAGGCATTTTCTGAGCCCTAACAAGTCTTTTCCAGGATTTGAAGGGAGCTTATGGAAGAGCACATCAGCAAAATTCTCCTAACCCATGTTCTAGAAAGTAGACAAAAGCACAGAAACAGCAACTGGTAAGCTATGCCTTTTCTTTATTGTCCTGTCCTCTGTTCTCTTCGCCAGGAGACCAAGGACAGCACTTCACTCCTGCACCTCAATCACACCTGTACCCTTGATCTTGATCTTGTGAATGGAAGCCTACCACTTACAACATGTATGGTCATATCCACGAGATTTTCCAGAATCTTATGGAAGATTTCCTGAGCTTTCCCAGTAGTGTTCCCTCCTAGCTTACTTGGAAAAGAGGAACTGCTTCTCACTCGCCACTTAACAGAAGTTTAAACATCAGGAAGATATGTATAGAGGAGGATGAGGTATATGTCTCGTGGTGACTTTCCTAAGCTGAGTGTTGGTGGGGACCCTCCTATTCTTGACTGAGTACCAGCATACTGCAAAGGGGTCATGAGAAGAAAAGAAATGGAACATAGAAAGGGAAGCTTGAAAATGGACTAGGAGAGATTCAAAGGTGAGGAGCTGAGACTGAGGCAGGAGATTAGGGTATGGCCAGTCAGCTGGGCAAATAGGTGTGACCTGTCAGTCACAGAAGTCCAAGACACCAAGTGCTCTTTTCAATTTTTTCTGGTGCAAAATCAAGCAGATTTTTGATAGGATGGCCAAGGTCCGATATCATCCTGGAGAATGGGTGACAAGGGGGTGTACAGAAGATTTTGGCCATTAACCTCATGGTCACTGTGGTGTCTCTTTCACAGTGACCCTCTCTCACTCTACAGACCATACTTCTTTTCCCATCTTCAGCAAATGTAACACTTTGCTATATTTTGTGTTTGTCCTGCCCAATTTTTTTGTTCAGGACAGCAAGAACCTGGAAAGACTCTGTAGTTGGAGCCCACAGCACTTTGAAATCCCAGTAATAAAACTATATTGGGCCATGGATTAATTCAGAACTGGAAATCTCATGCACTGTGTTTGCATCACTGCAACAAAGTATACTGTGTGCGTTCCCGCTTTGAATTACCTGTAGGTACTACAGATGCTGGCTCTTACTTTCATTTACTTACCTATCAACATGACTTAAAATAATAATAATTTTTCCTTTGATGCTGTTTTTTTATCACAATGGCTTGAAATAAAATATCGCATCCCTACTTGACTTGAATCTAGTGTAAACAGTCATGTGGAATTCCTGAAAATATAAACTGATGTGGCCTCTAGATTTAACTTTTGATGTTGAATTTGGGACAGTATGACTTTGCCATTACTATTAATATACAACTATTAATTGGAACAATATTATATAGCTCTAAGATCTTATCTAAGAAACTAGAAATCTTCATAACTTGCTTCTTTGCTTTTTTGACATTCTGACATTTTGCAGATGAACAGTTGCTCAATATGTAAAGTCTAAATAGGGCTTTTTATTCAATAACGTATTGCATTATTGAATGAATTACAAAGAGGCACTATCCTTTGCACATTAACTTAGAATTTGTTGCTTAGAGCAAATCTTTGGTTTTCTTTCAGATGCTAATAACATATATTCCCCACAAAATAAGGTCGTCCTCTAAAAGGAATTGTTAAGACTTGGTTTGCTTTAATTATTTATTTTGCTTAATAATGATTTCCTGAAGTAATAGACTAACATTTTTCCTTATTATTCTTTATGGTAATTTGAATTCGGTTGATACCTTTCTACCTTTGCCAAGTTAAAATTTTATCAATTATAAAGTAATTAAGTCAAAAGTATAATTCTTTTCAGATGACTCATATTAATTGTTGATGAATGCTCTTTTTTGTAAAAAAGAATGAAAGGAGTTACCACCTTAAAGCTATCAGCATGAATATACATGAATATTAACTAGGTAGTTTTATATAGTGGAGAGATTACTAGACTTGGAGTAGACAGAATCATTCAGTGCTTCTTACGTGGGTTTGGAGTTACATACCTACCAGGTGAATGATCTTAAGAAAGTTACTGGAATCTTCTGTAGTATAAATTTTTTCATCTGTGAAATGCAGAGGAAACTTTGCATTGCCAAATTCTACAGCAGTTGTGAGATGAAGTCAAGGGGAATAGGTTTGTGAAAGTTTGTTAACTGGACAGTATATATAAGCAACTTAATATGATCAAAATATATACTGAAATTTGCTCCCATATCATCAGGAAAAATTGAAAAACATTTCCCTGAATTTTGTGATAAAATTTAAAGAATTAACTTTTTGAAGCAATTTGATCTAGCCTAATCTAAGATTGTAGAAACATGAGTTAAATTTCTTATTATTCTTTTGAATTTCTCTGAAACCTTAGACAAGGGTTTATATTCCTATGTCTTCATCTTTTCCCCTGATAAAATCAATCCTTCTTCCCTTCCATAATTACCTGAATTATGATGATTTAGTAGGCTTTATAGGTAATTGAATACATCTTGAGACCACATATTAAATGAAATAAATCAGACACAGAAGCTTAAGTACCACATGATTTCTCTTACGTGAGGAAACCCAAACTATAAATAAAGCACAAAATAAAAGATAGACAATAAGAAGTAGGGAGCTCTTTTTCAAATGGGAAGAGGAATGAAAGATGGAGGGAGAGGAAGGGAAAAGAAAGAAAGGGTATGGAAAAAAAGTAATTGAGGAAAGAAATGAAATGGGAAGGGAACCAAGTTGGAAGGGGCAGAGAGGGATGAGAGGGGTTGGAGGTGCAAAAATAATTAAATGTGTTATATGCATGTACCAAACTCCTATGATAAATGTAATCATTATGTATGTCAAACATATACTAATAAAAAAGAAATGAAGTTTGAAGAACTCTCAATCCATTATTGATAGGTATTAACAGTTTAGAAAAATAAACACTGATAAAGATTGTCAGTGTTAAGGAATGGGAGTCTGGGGCCAGGGATTTAGCTCAGCCATTCAAGTGCTTGCTTGGTAAGCACAAGGTCATGAGTTTGATCCCTGGTACCAAAAACCAAAAACCGAAAACAAAAACCAAAAAAATCTGATGTCTCATCAAGGAATGGGAGTCTGATGGTCACCCTTCCTAAATCTCCTTGAGTTGGATATAAGATGTCTATTTATTGTTCTTTATTGAGAGTGCTGAAAAATCACTGACAAGTGAAGATAACTTTCTGAATCCTATGTGGTATCTCAGCAAAAGCCAAATCTTGAAAGTGACATGACAGTTGGTATTTCAGGATTGTAATTTAATACATGGAGGTGGCTACACAGGTGTTGAGGAAACAAAACAGCAATATAAAACATCAAGGTCATACAAGAAAGGCAACTGCAAAAAGCAACACTTCTCAGGAAGTTGGACCTGTTGCAGTGAGCAATGAGGGAGACTGGAGCACCCCTCAGAGGAGGGGTGCACTGTACTCTTGGTTGCCATGGAGGCAGTGATGTGAACAAATTACGAGATTTCCAAAAAAACCTAGAAGTAGACTCTGTTGCTGGTGCTGCTTCTACAGTGGCTGTTGAAATACAGAGCATTGCCAACAGGAAGGGCAAGGAAGTAGAAAAACTCAAGTCCCTCAAATCTTTTTCTGGCCTTCCAGTCCCTGGTAGTGCTATTTCTGGGACTCTATAAAACCCACTAGTAAAGAAAAGCTGTATTTACAGTCCCAAATTCCAGCATCATGAATCAGAGATGGAAGGGTAGATCTAGAGTTGATGAATAGCAGCTTACTTGGTTTTCAATAGACATAGCTGCTTATAGCCTCAGACCTGTGGGCCTAAATAGTCTGCTGTGAGTGGAAGGGACAGAGTGACTGGAGCCTATCAATCTTATATTGTGGCAGCAATGGCAGCTTTCCACTCAGTGCACCCAACAGGTACAACCTTGAAGCTCCAAAAACTTACAAGACCATTGTAAATTCTTCCCGAGTCATCATTTCTGCTTAGTCTCAAGATGCCATGGTATTCTGGATGTTTCAGAAAACTGCAAAAAGAAAAGTGAAGAAGGGCACAGATAACTTTAGAAAGCCATTTTAAGTTGATCTCTCCGCTTTCCTATTTCATACCTTGATTCCACGATGATGTCTTAAAAGGATTTCGGAAGTAGAATTGATCTAAACATTCTAGTCTAGTCATTTTTTAATGATAAAGAAGCTGAGGTTGAAAGAACTTGCTAAAGTGTATATTTACTAACAAAGTTCATATTGTCTTCTAGGTGTTCTAATTACCAGTTTTAACTCATTCTACCATACCTTACTGACAACTAGGTTTAGATAATTATTTCATACATTTTTAACCAATAATTATAATCATTGGCCTTAGTCATTACTATGAAATCACAAATAACTGCATTAGTTTTAGAAACTTGGCACCATCTTGTCATTTCCAAAGAAAACCTAGAACTATGCCTTTGTCATTGTGTCATTACTTTTGATTTTATTGGATTCCAGGTTTCCATTCATAATAGAATGATGTTTTGCCTCATTAGCTGAGAAAATAGTGTTCGTTGCCACTGAAGTTGAATGTGAAAGTATGATTTTGGTAAATTAGGGTTGTCTAGCCAAACTAATTCCATTGCTATTCTATATATCACAAAGTATATGACTCAAGTTTTCCTACTTTATTACAAAGAATTGCCTGAAACTTCTCTTTTTAAAATAATTTGTTGTTCTTCCTTCCAGTTAATGCATACTATGATGATTGACCAGGCTAAAAGATGCTCAGATAGCTGCTGAAACATTTATTATTATTGATTTGTCTGTGATGATGTTTCTGGAAGACATTAGTATTTGAAGCAATGGAGTGAAAAAAGAAATGTATTGGTTAGAATTCAAGAGAGAAACAGCATCTACAGAACTAAGGGGAATCCACAATGACTGTATGTGCACTGGAAAGCCAGAGGATCCTATAGCTGCTCAGTCCAGAAGCTTGAAACACAGAACAAAAGGGATAAAGGAGGCAGCACCAGTCTGAGACTGGAGGTCTAGAAGCTTCCCAGAGAGTTGCTGGTATGAGTTTTCTTTGGAAGGCTAAAGAAACTGGAGTCTCAAGTCCGTAGGTGATGGCAGCAATATTCAATTCAAGCCAACTAAAATTCTTCAAATGCACAACTTCCTCCTTCTGTCCCTTTTATTCTATCCAAGCTTCTAGGCTGTGGATGGTCCCATCTGCAATAAGCATGAGTCTTCTTCCCTGTCTACATACCAATCATCTCTGAAAACACCCTCCCAGACTCAACCAGAAGTGAATTTCACTAATCTAGGCATTTTTTTAAATTTAGTCAAGTTGACATGCCAAGATTAAGAGCCATGAGAAGATAAAACCTCACTAATGCAGAGGGAATCATCTACTACAGTGATAATGAACCTTTTAGAGTAGATATTGGGAAGTAGGAAGAGAACATTCTTCTGGAAAAGGAATAAGGGAGATGAGAGAGGGGAAGGAAAGAAGGGGGAAGGAGAAAATACAAAAAAAGCTTTTGTTAATAAGAAGGGGGAAATGTTAACAGAAGGGGAGGAGAAATGGGGAAAAAAGAATCAAGATATATATTACGTACAGTTACTACTTTCCTATGATGAATGTGATCTTTATGTATCCAAAGTGCAGCAATAAAATTAATTAAAATAAAAATTTTCAATGCTGACAAACAGTCAGCTGAGGCAGGTACACCATAGAGTTGCCTTTACTCTGAAAAGTGAATTTTCTCCTTTTTTCATTGTTGTTGAGTTGCAGGGTCTTGTAGGAGACTAGATAATGAGAATCGAGGCCTAATTGACTCTCTCTGTGAGCACCAAGGAGAAAAACAGCAAGCTGTGCCCCTTGGGCAACATGCTGGCATGCTAGCACATTGTGAGTTCCAGGGAAGAGAACACACTGTGATCCGGTTGTTTACCTGGACATAATGTAGATAACAGGAGCCAGATGAATCTTCTATTATCCTAATTACTTGGTCCCAAGTCTAAGTAAATAAAAGCAAGGTGAATCAGATGCTCAGGGATCTTTGTCCACTAGAGGCAAGAGCCCCCTGGCTCCCTCTTTAAAAATTATCTTTGTGTCTTGTCCTTAATCTCTGTTTACCCGCTCTGGTTAGGCATTCCTAGTAGGCTGATTTCCTACAGTGTCTTTGTATATCAGAGCTTCTGATTTCTCAGTCTTTAGACTTCAGCATTTTTATTAGCAAAATCTACCAGAGTTCCCCACCCCTCATCTCAGACCGTCAACCTCAGACCCAGAGTTACCATCAGGTCTCCTCGTCCTTCTCATTTTTACAGACTCCATCTGATTATATTATTGATCTCCCTCTGGTTTTTCAGTGTACAGATGGCATCTTGTGAATATGCCTGCCCTTCAAAACCACATGAGCCCATTTCCATAAGTCTCCTTTTACACATATATAAATGCATACATATATATAAATTTATACTATTGGTTCTATTTCTCTGTAAATCTCTAATACATATATTTTCATAAATTATCATGAAGAATAGAAATAATCTTTATAAACTCAACCAGTTTCAGTTCAAATAACAACTGCATTTAAAAAATTGTAATTCAATCGAGTTTCTAGTCCTTCAATTCCCTATGATTCAATCAACGCACTCTTATTAATCACATACTTTAGTGCTAATATTTAAAAATTATTACCAAAACATTGGTGAGATAGGAACAAATTCATCCTTTCCTCACCATATAATTCCATGAAGTCATCCACCTTCAATTTCTATTTGCTATGCAAGAATTCTTCCTTCTTCTGTGACTGTTTAAAATTAATCATCCTGAACATCAGAATTGTTTATATGCCTGCCTATGGAGGCATAACAACAGATTCAGGGAAATTCTTACAAAAGTGGTGGCCTTTGAATTATGGGTTGGAACAATGAAGGAAGCATATGTAGCAAACATATGAGCACACACAAAGCTCCGAAAAGTAAAATAAAGTCAAATTGGGGAACTGCGTGACCAATGAGATAAGTACACTTAAACTACATGAGTGACAGCTAGGTTAAAGATGAAGATGTGGAGTTAATGATGTCATTGAAATCATGAGAATGAACATAATCTTTGCAGAGGAATGAAAAGAGAAGTGGTCAAAAAAAAATCATCAGTCCCATGAATATACTGGGTAAACAGAGAAAGAAAATCCAATTTAAGGGTCTGTTAAGAAACTCTTGGAACAGAAGCATCAAGAAGCTCAGTGGTGTAAGCAGCTGTCTGGCAAGCGTAAGGTCATGAGTTCAATCCCCAGTACCAAAAAAAAAAAAAAAAAAAGCATAGTATGTCTCTGAGTAGAACTGGACTGAGCTGCATAGCAATTTCTGAAAAGAGACTGTTACTGTACTGCATGTGGCATCTAGACTGTTATATCTTAGTAATAAAAGGAAGAATTTGTAGAAGAAAGCAAGAGGAAAATTGGGAGAACTGATCCATCTATCACAGAGACTTTGGAAAGGGTAATAGGATGTGCTAAAAATGAGATAGGAAAGAAAGAAACATGTTGTTTCTGCTAATTCTAAAGATGGTGTTCAGCAAGTGGGATTGGTGAAACCAGGAAATATAGAAAGTAGATATCCTACTATCAGTAAATATTCAAAGAATCGAGCATCTTAGTAACTATCATCGAGAATTTCATTCACATGTGGTAAACTCACAGCAGATAAATGGGATATAGAAAGTCTAACTATGGGGAAATTTCTAAAACTATGCAGATCCCTAGGCACTCAACCAAAAAAGTAGGGTTCCTGAAAGAAACTCAGTTTTAGAGAAGACAGTGGGGGCCAACACAAGGCAGCTGATCTACACTGAGAAGTCTGAGTCTGAGTGTGAAACCCATCTTTACCAACCAGCCTTGTGTGGGTAGACAAGAGCTAAGTGCAACACCATGAGCATTTGCTTAATGTAGACTTCTCTAGGAAGCTTTTAAAAAACTTACTGAAATCCAGTTAAATAGCAAATGGATAATAGTATTTTACTACTACCAAATTTGCTGAAGTATGACTTTTTTACTCCTTTTTTAGTTTAAAACAATTTTTTAAAAAGAAACACATATAAAGGAAACAGCCTGAAAGGTTTAAATAAAATTATTGGATTCATGAAGGCAAAAAGTAATGTACATTGCTTTTTTTAGGTGTAATTTTCTTAATTATCCTCTGAGATACAGGTTTATATCTGGAAAAAAGGTCATAAACTTTAGTTCCAGTAAAAAAAGTAAGATTCCTGTTTTTTAAAAAAGAAAATATTGTAAAGCCTATCACATGTATTCAAGGAGAGTAGATATATTAATTTAAGACAAACCATTTCATTGGCATTTTTATGACTAAAGTTAGATATATTGTAAAAGGGGAGACGTTACCTTGTGAGAAAGTCAAATAAATAAGACTTTCTCTTAGGTCATGGAAAGGTATGAAGAAGGTACAAAGAAGACGGTATGAAGCCAACCTGTGTATAACAAAAATGTTGGCCATGTTTCTCTTGGCAAGTGGAGATTATTGATTTTATTTTGCTTCTTATGCCACTAACACATGCAAATATTATCATCTCTTAGGTAAACTCAGAAAAGTACACATTTGTGTTTAAACTTCAAAAGTCAATACAGCCCCACCCCATTACTCAATTTCAATAAGCAAAACAAAAGGTACATAACATGCACCAATAATTATAACACAATGAAACATTAAAATAATTGATAGAATACTGACATATGCTTTTTTCTTTTTTGTAAGTTTTTTTTTATAGAATTGAAATACACCTACAAATACAATGCCAAGGCTAAAACAGTGAATCCTGTAAAGTAGTGATACTTCCCTTGACTGTTCTCTGTCTGTCTGATCTCTGTCTTATTGTACTCCTGTCTGTTATGTACTCATGGAAAAACATCCTTGGAGCCACATTTTAAGTTACATGTCAGGTTCAAAGTAAGAGGAAAAAAGTATCAGCAACTGACTAGACAAGGAACATCTATATTATTTTATGGCAGCAAAAGTCACTTGTATCCCTATGGTTTGAGGACTAACAGTGATTCCATTAGTACACTTCTTTTTAATAAGTTTTCAACTCGGAAGTTGTGCTTTATTTTTATTCAGTAGTTAAAACTTAAGTCACACTACTTGCATTCTTGAACATTAAAAATGATATTCTTTGAAGTCATTTGCAATATTAGAATTAAAATATAAATCTATTTAAAGAACACATTCATAATACTTTATTAAGAATTGAAAAATATCCTATTTTGTTGGCAGTCACTTCATTCACTACTTCATTCATTCATTCATTCATTCAAAAATGTATTTATTGAATGTATACAATGAAATCAAGGTTCCTAGGATAAAGTGATAAGCAAAACAGATAAAGTGACCTTTGAATAATGCAGTTTACATGGAGCTTGGGGGAAATAATAAATAGAATCTGTAAATTAAAAATATGTAAGAAGGTGACAAGTGCTTTAGAAATACCTAAAAGGGAGGATAATAAGGGATTGTGGATACTAAGAGGAGAGAATACTTAAGGATTGTGAGGAGTCTGCCTCCCATTTCACAGGGAGCCATTGGAAAAGGAAGTCCGTACCAAGAATGCATGCTTAAAGAAGGACATGAGAGAGCAAATCATACAGGTACCTGGAGTAAGAACAAACCCTTGGAAATGAATTTTCCTGATGTGTTTGAAAAACAGGGAGCTAGCCAGTGCAACTGGAATGGAGCTTGAAACAAATGAAAATATAGGAAACCAAACCAGGAAAATAAGGCAGGGTGTGTACATTTTTATGCTGCATCTGTTAATAATTGATTGGAAGGAAATTGATGAAATTAGGAAAGCTAGTTAGGAGGCTGTTGTAACAGTGTGAGTGATGGACAACGGTGTTAGTGATAGAGACGTTGAGTTACTGGATACAGGATACATTTCAAAGTAGAACCAATAGAAATTTCTGATATCAGTTATGTTGTAAATTAAGGTATTTGGTACAAACAACTGGAAAAATGGAATTCTCATTAATTAAAATGAGGGAAACTGGAATAGTCGGGAAAGAGAAAAGACACCAGGGATTTTATTTTGGTGCATGCAAAGTTTGACATTTCTACTAAACTAATGGGCATGAGTATAATTCATTAGGACAAATGCCTCTGGAATTCAAGAGCAGAGTCCAAAATGGGCATATAAATTGATAACTATCAACAGTTTGATGATATTTCAAGCAGTCTTATTGGGTGAAGCAATCAAAGATGTGGGTTTAGATAGAGAAGTGGTCCAAGAATGAGGGATCCTGTCATTTAGATACTGGGTTAACAAATGCAAGGAAGGTTAAGAAGCGGCCAGTGAAGTAAAGGTAAATATGAACACCAAGCAAAGACAACTTTTTCAGCAAGGAGGAATGATCAGCTTGCTAAGTGCTGCCAAAAACTCACACGAAGTGAGAATACAGAATTGACTATGCAATCGAGCAACATGCAGTAGGAATTTCTGCTTGACAATAATTGTTCCTGATCTTGAAAACTAGATGTTATGCTTAAATTACTGTACTGGTCCTTTGCAATTTGCCATGGGTTTAAACTGTTGCAGTGAGATCTTTTAGGAATGGTTCAGAGGATTTTTTATGGAGGTTGGAATGGTTCTGATTGCACCTAAGAACATGTTTCCTTGGAGGGTATGGTGGCACATAAACCCATAATTCCAGTATTTTGGATACTGAGGCAAAAGGATCATGAGTTTTAACCAGTTTGGGTTACATAGTGAGACCTTGGCTCAAACAAACCAAAAACAAAACAAACAAAAATGAACGTGTTTCTTAAATGTTAAATATTTCATGGTAAATTCTATTTTTATTTTATTACCTCTTCATGAGGTATAATTAATGTAAATGAGACTGCATGTATAGAGTAATATGCCTGTTGCTCAAAATATTTTTTCGCATTCACTTGTAATCTATCCTACTGCCATGCTCAGTAATCAATAGGTTGGTTTTCTGCCACTATATATTCATTTTTAGTTAGCACAAATATTTACCATTTCTAGGAAATGCGATTCCTTTGTAAAGATCTTAATTTCTACCTGATATCACTTTTAGCAGGAGGCACTGTCTATGATACTCTTTATAGTGGTTGTCTGCTAATGACGTATGATCACAGCTTTTGTTTCTCTGAAAAATATTTTTCTTAATATTACTTTTTGAAGGATATTTTCTTCAAGTATTGGCTTCTAGGTGGGCAGTTTTGCATTTCTTTTAGCACTTTTTAGATTATATTTTATGATTTATGCTGCATTACTTTTTAGAAGTCTGTGGTTATTATTATGCTTATTCTTCTCTCTATAGTGTGTCCTCTTTGACTGCTGTTCAGAGCTTCTCTTTATCACGGGACTTCAACAATTTGTTTGTGATGCACTTTGTTGTAGGTCTTTTGATGTTTATTCTGCTTTAGGTTCTTTGAGCTTCGCAGATCTGTGGGTTTATACTCTCATCAAATTTGAAAAGGTTTTTGTCATTATTTCTCCAAATATTTTGCTAACTCCCTCCTTCTGGGACTAAAAATACATAAGGTAGAATGCTTGATATAGTTGCATATGTTACTGATGGTCTGTGCATTTTGTGAATTTTCCTTTTCTCAGTTCTGTTTTTTTCTTATTATTGCCAAGCATTTAAGTTACTGATCTTTTCTGTGGTGTATACAATAAACTGCTATTAATCTTATCAGTGGTTTGTGAGATTTTTTTCGTCTTTAATTCTTTTTGTATTTTTTCATTTGTCTCTTATGTTAATTTTTTTCCCCTGTGAATCCTTGACTATATTTGCAATAGTGTCTAATGTCTCTGTTAGATTCATCTGATCATTCATCTCTGAGACTGGGTCCATTAACATATTTTCTCCCTGGTTGTTGGACATTTTTCTGCTTATTTGTACGTATCTTAAGTTTTATCGAATATCATGAACTGCAAATATCAGTTTGTTGTGTACCTGTATTTTGCTTTCTTTTGAAAAGTGTGGAAGTTTATTTTAATATTCAGTTAGGTTTCTTGTAAGTTTGTGTGACTTTTTTCCTTAAAAATTAGTGTGATTTAAAAAAAAAGTTTCCTTACAAAAAAAATTTGTTTTAGTTTTTTAGGAAACTAAAAATATTTTTTTCCCTGACAAAATAGTGTAATTTATTTGTTTTTAGCGTAAATAGGATGGGTATAGAGTGAAATCTTTCCTGTAAGGCTAGTTAGGCACATTTCTACATTCTGACCATTGTGAGAGCTCTCCTGAGTGTTCTTCTGGTTGTGTGACATCTTTACTTTGGTCAGAACTCAAATGTCTCCAAGTCTTGTGCAAATGTGAGGAACTATTCAGTTTATATTTGTCAGAACTTTGGGAGTTTCATCCTGCATGTTTGTACTAGTCAGAGACACAATACTCAACATCCACCATTTAGGAAAGGTTTATTATGCTCATGGTTCATCCCATAATAATGTAGCTCCAAGCTAGAGAAATCATGGTGGAAGGGCATCCAGGAACAAAGCTGCTTAGTTCATGGAGGTCAATAAGCAGAGAAGGGGAAGAATGCCAGAGAAGAAAGGCAAGAGACCAGACAGAGACCCCAAGGCCACACCTCCATGACCCACCCATACACAACTAGATACCTGTTCCATCAATCCCTGGGGTGAATCCCAAACCCTATGTATCCCACCCTAACTATCAAAACATTTAAGGCTTAGAATTCATCAAAAGATTTATAGGATCCTGTACATATTTATGAAGTTCTTTCTCTGCAACTCCATCTTCATTATTTTGTTCCACAAATCTAGCTGTTTCAGATTTCTTAAGCTCTTATCAGTCCCCTCAGCTCAGCCTCCCTGTCATCCAGTCATACTTTACTCAAGTCCTTCCTACTCCACTGTGGTCCAAAAACTGACCTAGGGCAGAAAGTCAGGGAAATTTACCTTCTTTGCTTCCTTTCTCCCTTGGATCACAAACTGTTGTCAAATATCTGAAAATAGTTGGTCTGTATATTGTGTTTTCTAGTGGTTTATAGTAAGAAAGCATATCCAGGTAACATATGAACAGAAGTAGAGATTCCAGTTTTCTTTTCTGAAGATAATTCGTTGACCTTTGATTTAAAATTTCAGCATTTAACTTAAAATAATTCTCATCACTAAGGTATCATTTCCTTTCCAACACTTCACTTCAGATCTTAATCTATTTTTTTAAAAAACATAGACTTTTTAGAGCAACTTTAGGTTTATAAAGAATTGTTTGACCTGCAATCTATTTTTTGAGCTGGGTTTTTGAGAAAGATGTAAGAGCTGTGCAAAAATTCATTTTTTTTACCTGTGATGGCCAATTGTCCCTACCAGGTTTGTTGGGCACAAAAAGATACTATTTCAGTTGGATTACTTGTCTTATTTTTTCAAAGATCTATGGACTAAGGCCTTTTGAATTTATTCTATATCATGTTAGCAATTCTGGACTTCTTATCTTTTCATATAAGCTTTAAAATCAATTTTTTAATATTCACAAAATAGCTTGCTAAGTTTTTGATTGAGATTGTGTTGAATGTACAGATCAAGTTAGGAAGAATTGACATCTTAACAACCTGGAGTTTTCCTATTCATAAACATAGAATATCTCTTCATTTATTTAGAGGATATTTGATTCATCAGAATTTTGTAGTTTTTCTTACATAGATCATGCATCTTGTATTTCCTTAAGTCTTATTTCATTTATTTATTTACTTTTGGTGATATTGTAAAATGTGTCTTTTTAATATTTTAATTTTTCATTGCAGATGCATAAGAAAGTAATTCCTTTTATATATTGTCTTTTTATCCTTTAACCTTGTTTTAACTGCTCAATAGTTCATGAATTTTATTTTTGTATTTAATTCTTTGGAGTTTCCTATGTAGAAAATTATGACATCAGTGAACAAAAATAGCACTTTTTCATCCCAGTCTGTAAACCTTTCATTTTCTTGTCTTATTGCATCAACGATGTTTAATAGATGTTTAATAGAAGTGGTGACAAGGGATACCCTCTAACTGTTCTTTATATTATGAGGAGAAAAATCTATTTTTTTCTCCAGTAAGTATAATGTTAGCTTAATGCTTTTGGTAGATTTTAAAAATCCAACTCAGGAAGTTTCTATTTCTAGTTTTCTAAGAGTTTGTATCATAAAGTTGTACTGAATTTTTCAAATGTTTTTTTTCTTTAGTCTGTTGATGTGATAGATTTCATTAATTGCTTCAATTAATCTAGTTTTGACACATGAAGACGATTTCCTCACCTACTGTGAATTAATTCTTGTTCTATAATTCATTATCTTTCAAATTTAAATTTTAAACTACATTCTATGAAAGGAAATATAGTTAGCATCATTTTTGTGAGGACAGTAATTCATTAAAAATATGTAGCATAGTATTAGTCAACTTTCTGTCACTACACACAATGCCTGACACTCACAACCTGTATAAGGAAACGTTTAATTTGGCTCATGGTTTCAGACTATTAAGTCTGCAGTTGGCTCACTCAAAGGCAGAAATATGGTGGAAGGACTTGGTAGCGGAATACTACTTACCTCACAGTGGCTGGGAGGCAGAACAGTGCAAGAGAGGGAAGCTCCAGGAACCAGACAAAGGCCCCAAACTCATGCCTCCATGGCTTATCTGTACACACTCAGAAGTGTGCTTTCCTAATTTTTAGGTCCCTTCCAAACCCAGCAAGTTGACAATTAAGCTTAACCATCACAGTCTTGATTAAAATAGTCTTTTATTATAGAACTTTTAGTTTTATATAATTTTTCATTATCACAAATGGTCCTGAAATAACATCCTTACACATTTATATTTTTGTCATATCTGTTAGTTTTCTTAGTATTAATTCATAACATGTAATTTTTAGGTCAAAGTATAGAAACAATTTTAAATGTTTTGAGTCATATCACTAGAAATTGTCTTCCAGAAATAGTGCATGAATTTGAATCCCATTAACCAATATATTTTGTAATGAGGTTAATTAACATTAACATTTTTTTTCTTAACCAATCTTCTCTGCATATCTCCTAACCCTATGGTCACCCACAAACACTGCAAACACTTAACGATATCTATCATATTGTGAATATTGTGGCAAAACAAAATTTGAAAAAGATGTAATCTTTGCACTCCAGTGGCTTTCTCTTGGAGAATACACTCCCCTATTTGCTACAGTACTATTCACAATACTTAAAATACAGAGTTAACCAAGAGTCCATCAGTGGATGAATGGGTAAAAAAGTACAATGTATTTACAATGGAAATCTATTCAGTCTTAAGGGAAAAAAGAAAATTTTTTACATTTGCAAAAATATGGATAAATTTGGAGGACATCATGTTAAACAAAATAAGTCAGACACAGAGAGACAAATACCACATGATCTCTCACTCATACTGAATTTGAAAAAGCTGATCTCATCAAAGTAGAAAGTAGCATGCTGCTTACTGTAAAAGAAAGCAGTTATGAGGGAAGGGAAGTTGAAGTGATACTGGTAAAAGGATGCGTAAATATGGTTAGAAAGGAGGAATAAGCTGAAGTGACCTATTGTACATAATAATGATTATAGTTAATAAGCAACATAGTGTACTCTTGAAAACTACTATGAAAGTACATAGTGCTTTTATCCCCAAAATAGCCAATATGCAAAGTGATGTATTTGTGAACTATCTAGACAAAATCAGTCCACAGTGTATATATAATTTGGCACCATGTTGTATAAAGTGTTGTACACATATTGCACAACTTGTTATATACACAATTTCTTTGTCAATGTAAAAAAATTGAAAACAAAATCTGCAGACCACTGAAACAAATTTGTGGTTCTTTCCCAAAGACGTAGCTGTCTGCAGTGTTGCCATGAGCAATTGACAGGCTTCTGGTGACCACTTATCCCAAATATTCCTCGGGGAGATTATAAATCATCAAGGACATTTAGGTGCCTATCTATTAAATATGCTATGGGGCCATTATATGGCTATAACGATAGAAGAGAAAAAGATCTCTCTGTTTTAAAAATTAAACTTGTTTGAATTCCAGGTGTTAGTAAAGGGTAAACCACAGGGTAGTTTACAAGGGTAAGTCATAATCTTCTCAGGCAATACAAGAAACTTAAATTATGAAATATATTTATTGAATTATAAGTTAGCATAAAGATCTTCAAAATAGAAGCAATTCCTTCCTACGTGACTCCGCTAGCACAGTATGTTATCAGATTCTAATAGTAACTAGTTTACTTGTAAACTGAAAATTGCATTGTAGAAATCTACAACCCAGTGAGTTAAATGTGTTTCATTTATAACTGCTCAGTGAACAAGGAAAGAGCCCGGGGGCATTTAGGAGTCAGAAAACCTGCCTTCCTCCGGGATGTTGTAATTGTAACTACAGAACAAAGAATAAATGATAAATAAGACAATGATAAATGAGCATGATATGAATTATATTTAGAAACTGAAATATAAATACATCATATCATTTTTATGTCAGGATTTCCATCCCCAATCTAGAGAAGATAACTCTTCTTATAGAGCAAATTGAAGAAAAATTGAAGATACTAACTAATGAATAAAAATGCATGTGGAATTTGAACATGCAAATGATAGCCATTTCTTTTGCACACACTGTAGATAGAAGAACAGAATACACGATCACAGCTGTAATTCACAATGGTATGTTAGACAGTGTAAGATTGGCAACCACCTTCAGATCGGGCAATCTACATAGCCTTCCTCCTCCTCATTCATCCTCTTCCTCTCCAGTAACCCTTCATGTTAGCTTTCCTCATTTTCTAAAAAAAAAAGGGAGAAATGAAGCACAAACCTTTTGTGTAAAGAAAAATACTATAAAGGAGAAGACAAATACTAAGCACATATTTTTATAAAAGAATTTTCTTTAAAAATTAGAAAACTCTTCTCAAAACAGTACCACATCAAAAGTTATTCTGTGTTTCAAAGACAGTCATTGTCTTTTGTGCATATTGGAGCAGGTGATATGACCCCAATGTTTTGGTGAATGAATAGCAGGATAAATTTTTTTGCATTGTTTTATCTTTTTTCTCTTGTGTTTGAGTTTTGCATTTTGCTTGAATAAATGTCTATCTAATTATGCTGCCACAAGAGTATCTAGCTCTGCAAAATTTCTAAAAAGGATCTATTACAGGAAAATTCTTCTACTTTTGACTGTAGTTGATTTGTGATGGAGAGATAAATTATTTTGTCTCATGGTGAAGTAATATGAACAATGCCTTCCAAAAGCATATGTCTATGTCCTAAGCTTGGAATCTTTAAATATTATCTTACATGGACATAACATGATTATGCTGAGGATCTTGAGTGGGAGGACTTGTCCTAGATTGTCCAAGTGTGTCTTAAATGCCATCACATATGTATGAAAAGGCAGAGGGAGTTGTGAAGAGGAAGAGGAGGCAATGTAATCATGGAGTCAGAGACTAGAATGAAGTGGCTATAAGCTAAAGAAATCCAGAAGTCACCCAAAACTGAAAGATGAGAGGAAGAGACTCTAGGTCCTTCATCCAGAGCGTGATGTAGTTGATACATCAATTTCGGACCTCTGGTGTTCACAGCAGTGCAATAGTAAACTTCTGTTGTATTTAGATACAAAATTTGTGTGCTTCCTTCAGCAGCACATGTAGTAGACACAAAATTTATGGTAATTTCTTAGAGCAGCCACATGAAACTAGTATGCAAATGTAAATAAATGTTAGTAGCCAAATTTCAGATTCTCTTGAAAATAGATCTCTAGAAGATAGTGTGGCTACTAATGTAGAAGGTA